>CM057817.1:3216665-3446665 GCA_030067965.1 Latrodectus elegans | reverse complement strand
TCTTTTAGACTGCTGAAACGTCATAACTGGTGGAGCAGTGAACCAATAGAAAAATCAATAGCAGATTAATATAGCGAATATATACAGATTAACACATATACTCTAAGGATATTTGCATCAAATGTATTTTTCGAAAATATAAGGGAAGCAAATTCCCATTTTAACTATTAGAATGTTTTAAACAACAATTGGAACAGTAAAAAAAATTTTCCTCTTCATTTACAGGTGTTTCTTGAGTTTAAAACTTTAGACGATATTTAATACGACAAAAGTTCTTATCATTTTTCCAATTAATGAGGGTTATTAATTTTTGAGAATATATATATATATATATATATATATATATATATATATAACAAAAGAAATACGTCAAATTTCCACCTTACTTTCAAGAGACGAAACTATCTCGAAGAAGTTGGGCTGTAATCGATCCTCCGCTTCGCGCCATGGAACGTGGAAGAGTTGCCCTTTGTGACCATAAAAATAAAAATCTAGCTAATCGCAGCCTATTTTGATCGCAACAATCAAGGAAATTTTTTTCTCAATCATTTTTAAGTCCTATCAATAAATGCTAATTACAGAACCTGACTTGTCCTTTTTAATGAATCGTGCGTTTATGTTGATTTAAGCGAAGTGTCGTGGAGATAGCACTAATGAACGCTGCTTCCCTTGCAAAGAGGGTTCTGATATACTCGGTGAGCCCTCCTTTCCGACACGTTGTTGGATATTTTAGTGAAGTCTCCGCTCGAATAAGATTTTCAGCGATTTCATTGTACGAAGCGACCTTATCAATGGCGTATGCAACAGACCGTGTCCAATAACCCTTCATTAGGGTGAAGACGAAAAGAAAGAGAAGGAGGAAAAAAAAGAAAAAAACGCCAGGGTGTGTATTTCAATAAATAAGCAAACAGAAAAATGCACAAATCTTCTCTGTAATGAGAAGCCATAAATAATATGGTGCCCCCATCTGAAACTTGCAGACTTAATTTGCACGTGTCTGTTTCCATAGAAGAGCTGAATAAAGAGATTACAAAGACAGGAATTTTAATCCGACTTCCAATGGATCCTTTCTGTGTGTTGTTTATCAATGCTTCCTTTAGGTAATCAACAATAAAAATCCAATCTTTTGCAACGCGTTTTTATTTTTACCTCCGCTCCCATCCACGAGCAAGGTTAAGTTTGTTTTGTTCTTCTGGAACCGGATAAAAGGCGCAGGGGAGACTTGAGCAAAAGACGGTCGTCGAGTTCTTTCTTGGAAATAAGGATCACCCTTAAAATCCTAACCCAGATAAATCAAGACAGAGTTCGAAAATCTCCGGTGTTACATTCATATAGCGTCGTTTTGGAAAAAAAGCAAAAATAACATTTAATACCTAAAAGTGGAAATATAGCGAATTATCTAAAAGTTCATTTCAAGGTTCTTTCATTTTCAGTTGTACTCCAGCAGAGTTTTGTTTTCGGAAAACAAAGTAGAAAAGTTGAACGTACAAATAATTTTAACAATATATAAGAAAATTTTCAATAAAAATTTTTTAAAATAAAATTTTTTCCTCCTTGTCGGAAGAATTGCAATACAGACGAAAGCTATTTTAACGAGTTTCATTAAGCCATCAACACTTATTCGTTGTGTTGAAATTAAGTTAAAATGTAATTTCCAGTAATAGGTACGATATGAACGGAAATGCCATCACACGAAACGACAGACCTAATTGCGCTCTAAGAGGATTCAATTGTATATTATCTTTTATAGAGCGGTTAATGTTCAAAATGTTAAAAAAAATTTTGAAATGTTAAAGAATGTGTTTAGCACATTTTACTTCCTATTTTTTAAGTGATTAAGAATTAATTATTTATAAAATCTAAATGGCAACATTTAATTTTTGAAATCAGAATTTATTCCACACACAATCAAGGGTATCACCACTCAGGTATAACATTCGACTTTACACTTGGTCATGCTTCAACGTTACGCAAATGTGTTTATGGTACAAAGCAAAGCATACGCTGCTTTAAAAAAGTCGAGATAGGTGCTTCTTATAGCTGTCCATATCAAATGTGGATTAAAGTTGACTTTTTCTTTCTATTTTTAAATAACCAATATCGGCAAAAGTTTTATTTTGCGCTCAAAAGAATGGGTTAGAAAGGAGGGTTAGGAGTGTGTTAGAAAATAAAACCCACATTGGGTTTTATTTTCTAACACACTCCTCAACGAAGACGAGTTCTAATAATTAATAACTTCATCGATGCTCTCATGTAAATTGTGCTAAATTGAGAGGGGTAATTTTCTAACCAATACCAATATTCCTTTCGAATTAAGCATACCTTACTAGGTTCAGCAGTAATGAGGTATAAGTGTGCAAAAACTACATATTTTCTGAAATTTCTAATAAATGGACAAAAGATAAAGATTTAGTCTACCCAATGTGGTAGAATCAAAAACAATAAAGTAGAATCAAAGACAAGTATTTCAGAAACTACTTAAAACTAATAAAAATCGTCGAGCAAGCATTTTTCCTGGCACAAAGGTAAGAAAAAAAAGAGCAAAAAAACTATTATAAAACCTACAAAAAAAAATCACACGCTTGTTTTCAAGCAAAAGGAATTAATTATTTTTCTTCTTCATGAAGTTTTTATTACTTCAAAGTTCGGAGAAAAATTCTTCCAAAAAGTCGAAATCAAAAGGAATTTTACCGCTTTTTTAAAAGTGGATTCAGATATCAGAGGAATTTAATTTGCTGTTAAAGAATATATGTTATGGGTAATGGTTTTCAGTTTTTTGAAGAGACATGGAAATTAATTAAATTAATCTTAATTTATTCAGAACAAAATTCAAATGTTTGGATACGAATTCTTTCAGTTATTAAGGTTGCGAAAGTAGTAAGTCTAGATTTAAACAAATAAAGTCTAGATTCAAAAAACATTGTGTAAATACAAAAATAATAATAATAATAATAACTTACGTCACACAGTACAAAACAGAGAAATTTTATTCATTAAAATATTTTTTACAACTGGATGATTAAAACAGTACAAAAATTATCTATAATTTTTAATCCAAAAATTTTAAATAATATGCTAATGAATAAAGTTTGCCTATGAAATGCATTTTTATAATCAAATGCAAAATAAAATTGCAATACAAGAATTACACAATACTAAGTAATCGAATATATTTTTATAAATGAATACACTATAAAAATTCATTGGGTAACTTAAAAATTGCATATCCTTTGAATTAAGCTAATCAAAATGTTAAAATTTAAATCGAATACATTATGGTTTGATTCTAAAATATACACTCAATATAAATGAAATTTGAAACTTGTGATAATTAAAAATATCTTTGTGCAATTAAAGTCAAGAAAGGCAACCACATTTGCAATATATATATATATATATATATATATATATACACGCGCGCGCAATTTTATTGTTTTACTAAATCCCCCTTATTCTCTACACTCTAAGAAAACACAGCTTCAGTAAAAAACAAAATCAAGGAGAGACAAAGGTGTTTCCGGTAACACATGTTTTAGTGACTGTTAAAACAAGGATATTCACATTGAATATTGGTAAGGCCAACAATCGCAAAATGGGCACAAAATCTTAATTAAAAGTAGCAAGGAAACGGAATAAAAATTACGTGAAGCACACATTCCAGTTATATGAGTAGGGAGAAGTGTGGTCCCAACTTCCGCCATTCCTTAAATTATCGTTTTCATCGATCAGGTGAAGAGTGCTTACAAAGAATTTAGTTTTTACCACCTTAGGCGGCTATTCACCAACATTGCCTGTTCTGAATATTAAAAGACTCATTTTCGTCCTTGTTTTGTCGAACCATTTACTAATGAAAACACTTTTTTTCTCCATCCATTTTACGCCCACCAATATCAGCTACCAGAAACGCCTTCCTTGTTAACGCCGTTAACTGACTCATATAACTAATCATTCTTTTTGACATCTTTGGCGAATTATTATATTACTCAATCTTTCGACTTGTACCCAAAAAGAGAGTTTTCGAAAAAAACGTTCGAGGGTTTGTTTTGCAGCGATCTACACCAGTGGTTATAGGCAGCAGTCAATAGCAGTTGACCTCGCTTTTAATCAATTTTCATATTAAGTTTTCAAAATTGATAGTTATGAACACAACTCATTGTTTTTGTTCTTAGCAGTGCTGATTTATTGCTTCATTCATTTATTCCGCATGAATGAAATGTAGCAATAAACAAAAATAATTCTTCGAACTTTGACCATGACAGTGCAATTTACATTGCTTTTCAACTTAAAAGAAGGTATAAGAATTCTATTTTTCGAGCATAAAATGGATATTGTGATGAAATTTGGGTTGCTAATATTTTTATAAGAAATCGAATCTCGAAAATGTTTAAGTTTTATTCAATCACAAAGTTCACAAAGTTAAGTTTTTAAATCACGTTTTGCAAAATAAAAAGAAATTATACTAAAACTCATACGAATTAAATAATTTCAAAAAAGAAAACAGCAAGAATCGGTTTTGTTGGTCTTGTCTTATATCTTTTATTAACGTTCTTATGTATTTTATTAACAGTGGTTTGAAGTTCACTTTTCATTTTCAATTTATTCCCACTCGTGATTGGAGGATATGTATAAGCTCAGCGATGCGGCCATACTGGCCGCATCGCTGTCATTTCATTCTGCCGCTTAGAATATTCTCAGGAGCTACTCTTCCTTCTGTAAGTAAGCATCTAGCTTAGGAAAGGTATCCTTTCTAAATGCTATAGTCTAAGCAACTTGCTTAGACTATAGTAGACTGATTTCGAATGGCCGTTATTCTATGACAGATCTCACCTATAGTAGACTCACTGCACTTAAAGTCTGTCACAGAATAACGGCAAGTCAAAATCATTCAGTAATTAACAGTCGGGCATTATGGAACCACCTGAACATCAATAATTAAATCATATATTAAAAGACTTTTTTCAACCCTATAATCAGAAATATCTCAAGATTATGGAGAAATCTATATATTTGGCTATTTTAAAAGCACATTGCCACTCTTTGTGTGACCATAAATTTCGTCTAGAATATAAGTAATCCTACATGTTGGTAAATTTAAAATCAAATTTGTTCTCTTATGCTTAGAGATGCCTCAAAATTTCAACAGATACTATATGAGACAAATATAGCATTTGTATAAGAAGCAATCGTTCTAGAGCCATATTTTCATTTGCTAAATTTTCCACAATAAATTGTAATTTTGATATGGATTTTAAATCACGTACTTATATCAATGATGCCAGCACAAATAATTGTTGGTTCAATTCTTACAGCTCCTAAACAGTGCAATTTCAATATAAAGAAATTCGATATGTTGAATTTCTATTTGTAATTCCAAATTAAATTTAGTTCTTCATTTTATATTATGCAGTAGCATGAGAAGCATCTTAATTTTAAGCCGATCAATCATTTATTATTGATTTTATCAAATTTTTCAAGATATGATTGAAAGGAAATCTAGAAAAAGTTTATCCTATACTGCACAGAAAACGCGCGCGAGAGAGTGGGATGTCTTGTTAATCTATGGAAGCTCTTACCTAAGCGATGGAAATTAATAAAATATTTTTAATCAATAAATGAAATACGATTTATTTTCTTTTGACAAAAATTTCACAGCTGGTTTTAGGCTCTAATATATTTATTTCAAACATAATTATATATTTTAGTGACTCGCTACTATTAACAGGTAAAAAAAAATATTTAGAATGTATAGTCCTGAAGTTACATTTAGTCAACATTATGGGAATTGGATCTGTCAAAGGGTAAAAAATCAGTAAGACGTCCAATCATTGGGAATAAAGTTGGTTTTCCTATTATGCAGAAAGGAAACATTTGGGGAAAAAAATGGCATGGACATTGTCCAAAAGACATTACTCATTTTCTTCTGTAAGCATAAAAGTAAAAGGATCTCTCTTGATCACATATAAGTTAGTTATAATTTACTTGGTATTTTTCCAGTTATTGGAGCCAAAATCACTGTCGAAAAGTTTGCTAAAATTACCATGAAATTCATTTGAAGTGGTCAGTTTTGTTACCAGAGTGAAGTTTCGTAAAGTTTATTTCGCTGAATTAAAACTATTTGTCCATAATATTTTGCGTTGATATTGCTTGTCCAAATAAAATGAGTCTTCCTCATTGCTTATTGTTTTATTGCCATTAAAAATTATTAATATATCAAACATTTGTTTTTCCCTTGTTTTCTTTTTTCATTTTATCCATATATTAAATATTTTAAAGATTATGCTTCAAATCTTCTGCCAAATATTGAGGAATTTTTTTATACTTGAATTTAGACCCGATAGTAGAAAAGTAATTTTTAAATTATCAGCATAGAATTTTCTATTATGTGCTATTCGTGATTTAAACCTCTGTCTCTAAATACTCCTCACCATCAAGACATTTTCAAACAAGATCTGAAAGCATTTCTTCATTATTTTTTTGTTTTTTATCGCACATCCATTATACAAGAGCTGAGACAACCGATCGCGTTCAATGAAAAATTCATAATAATAATAAAAGAGTCAAAAGTTCTACGTCATACAAACAAGAGCACAATTTGGAATACGATGAATGCACCTCATATGAGTATGGAGAAAATTATTCGACGCAAGTGATTATTACAAAATTGGGGAACCAAAAAAAGCTTTTTCAAGTGGAATTGGTGAAATGATATTTAAGTAGAATGCATCTCCGCATTCTTTGTTCTTAAGTTTATAGGATAAGCATAATGAATACTAATTCGTGTTTTGGCCATCTTGTACACAAGAGTTGTTTGTAGAAGAAAAAAAATACTGCAACCTCTCTCACACCGGGAATAAAGCTTTTATTCAGGTTCAGAGCAGTGGTCAGAACTAGATTAAAAGTTTTAAAGAGGTCAAAGACTTCGGTTTTTAAATGTTTCGGAAGTGAGGATGGCGATAGGAGAGAAAAAACACAGTCCGCGATTCCGTTTAGTGAAATAGTACCCTGTCACGCTTACTCGGTTTTCATTTTCATCGGAATTCAAGCATAAAATCATCCCTAATGAAGAAGAAAATGCTTTCTTTTTTTTTAACGCGTTTTGCTGAACCTTTAAGGTCAGACGGAAAAAAGTTTTGATTGGTAAAGTACCAAATTAAAGAGTTGCTTACACTTTAAATATTTTCCAAGTATATTAAAAAAATACAAATTGAAAATATTTGTGTTTGTAATAGTTCTTTTATACATACATACATACATACATACATATATATATATGAGAAATTTGTATAAATGGATGTTTTTTATTAAAATTTGCCCAAACTACTACGAAAATTGAAAAACCATGGTTTTTATGAAACATTCTAACAACTAAGGTGGAATTTATTATAACATGTATTTGTCACACAAAAATGGAGATTTTTATATACCAAGGCTTTTTAACATGGCCAATTTAAATTTAATATTTGTAATTGGACTTAGAATTACAATCAAACCTACGTTAGTCGAAGTTTTTGTGTTTAAAAACCAGACTTAGAACTGGTTATGGTAAAATTGGAAACCTTAAATTGAATCCAAAAAAGCACTTAATTCAACTATATATAATAATTATTGCCCTCCTTTGACATAATAATATTTATCATGAAAAATGATCAGAATAGAAATTAACTAAATTTTAGTTACACTAATCGTAAATTTTCGTACTGATAAAGATTTTGATAGAAAATTCACATACATATTACCGTATACTAACTTTGATTATACAGTATATGAAAAAAAGATCTTGAAGATCAATTCAAATATTAAAATAACTTTCGGACCTTTCCCATTAACTATTGTCATAAATTATCCCAAAACAATGCAACATATTATATGGTGAAATACAATCATTTACAATAATGTAGAAAAAAATAGATCTTATGTTTTAAAATTTACGAAAAAAATTTTCATATTTGAAATAAAATTTATTTTGTAACACTGAGTTCAAGTAATTAAATGAAATATTTAGATACTTAATGTGTTAAAAAATTACACCGCGATACGTTGTATCTTTTCACGTCTCGAAAATGTCACAAATTATGATGAATAATGATAAAAAATTATAGTCTGCTATTAATTCTCGTCTGATTTTAATTTCTACCAAAATATCAAAATGTATCGCAAGACGATCTCTTAAATTATCCTTAAATAGTTATTACGAGATTCTATTCAAGGTTAATGGAAGGCAACACGAGTGAGAAAGTTAAACAACTACTTATTTTGATTTATTTTTGTACAAAATTAATGACTTCAAGTAAAATAGTAGGAAATAATGGAAAGTAAAAAGCGATGGAGCGGTAAATCTGAAAAAAAGGTACAATTAATGTTAAAAAAATAAGGGTGAAAAAAATTAGAGCTTCAATATCCGTTTTAAAGAAATAAATATAAATTCAATTATTTATAAGAATTATTTTAAATAACGGTATTTGTGTGTGCATATATATATATAGAAAGTGGATTATAAGAAATATATTCTAATAATATAAATTTTAAAAATAAAAGCACAAATTAAATTGATTATTTTTCAAATTATTTTCTTCATAATTCTATTTTGCTCTCAAACAGTAAAAAATAATACTTATAACTACAATTACTCAAGAATATCTGTACATAAAAAATATATAAAACTTGATTTTTAAAAAAATATATTCTAACAATTCAAATATTAGAAATCAGAGAAAATATTACAACTAATTTTATTAAGCGCTTTCTAAATTTTATTTTTCTAATCAGCAAATAAATCGATTTGTGCAGCATACAATAAAATTTTATAAAAAGTAATTATATAACTAGACTTTTATGATTCAGGTTATGTATAACAGACAAAAAAGGCATAACTAATAAGAGTATTTAATCAGTGATAAAAAAACTAGAATTAATGAATTGTATCACTGTCATAAGCATTAAAATTCTTTCACATATTACGTAATTTTTCACTTATACTTTAAATACATTTTTGTTCAAGATCGAAGTACAATAAACACACATTTCTGACAGTATATTTAAAAAAGTATCTTATAACACAAAGCCGAAATTTAATTAACTTTACTTAATTAAATATTAGTGTTTAATCAATGAAAGAAAAGAAATTAAATATTTTTTCTGAAGAAAACGATTATTAGAAGAATTTTGATGTAATAAAAATTTAAGAGAATAAAAATCTACGGAACAAATCTGAGAAAATGAAAGACTTCAGAAAAAATATAGAATTTGCGAAGTGAATAAAATTTATATATTTTTTAACATATTATAAATATAAATTAAGAATAATTAAGAAATAACAATTCAATAAAAACAACACATATTACAATTTTTATAATAAAACTGTTATCAATTATTGAAATCAAAATAATATTTTATTTTTCTCAGAAAATACATTATAACAAAAAATTATTATTTTTTAAATATTATATTTAAATGTCAGTCTCATATATATATATATATATATATATATATATATATATATATATATATATATATATATATATATATATATATATATATATATCACTTCTTTCAAAAACGCACCTTTATGGTCTTCAATGATAGTTAACTACAGATTGAAAATTTTTCGAACTTAAAAAAACTAGATATTTTAAAACAGTTTAAAAAATACTAGTTCAAATGTGAAATTTCAGAATACAATACAGAATGCATTTATGTTTATCTGAGAGAAGAAAAAATATTATTTTTACTGAAAATTAAAATTATTCTGTTTCAAAAGAAACACTTTTATCAAATTATTTTTATAACATATCTAATACTACATTATCATTTGCAAAAACGAGAAATTTAATTTTGTTATTTAATTATATGCAAACAAAAACAGTTTTTGTAATTTCAGATAAGGGTTAAATTATATACAAATGCCTACACTAAGAACGAAGTTAATAATTTCAGAATGTAGGATTATTTTTAAATCATACCAACTGTTTATTTTTACAGGAATAATTTACACTAAATGAAGATGCAACTAGGTTTTTAAAGTTATACTTACAAAATTTTAGGTGTGTAAAAAGTAGTCTCCTCAAGCAATAAATGCATTTTTGTAGACGAATTTTCCACAGATTAAATGCCTCAAGCCATTTATTTCTTGGAATAGATGAAAAAAAATGCATTTATAGCCACATCAATCTCTTCTTCTGAATGAAAACGATGTCCACGTAATTTTTTTCTTAGAATAACCAAAAGTCGCACATAGCTAGATCAGGTGAATACGGCGGATGTTCGATAACTTTAATTTGTTTTTGTTTAAGAAACTCAAGCGTTAATACGGCTGTTTGTGAAGATGCATTGTGATAGTGAAGCATTAGTTCCCTAACATTCAGTTCTTGCAGAATTTGTGGAAAACATTTAGTGGTATACCAGTTTGCTGTTACTGTCTTTTGTCCTTCCAACTTGATGGCTTTGACCAATCCCATACTTCTGAAAAAAAACGGCACACATCACTTTTATCAGAACGCGTTGTTTTTTCACCATTGTCGGCGTGCGATCCTCTTCAAAGACCCATACTTTGCTTTCTTGACGTGTTGGAACGTCAAAAAACGGTATGTACGTTTCATCACCTGTTACAATTTTAGAAATGATGCGGTGGCCACCATCATTTAGCAATTTAAGAGTTTCTTTACTGATTCTGACACGCTCCTCTTTTTGGTGCTCAGTTAGATTATGGGGAACTCAACGGCAAACTACTTTTTTCATATGTAATTCTTCATGAGAATGATTTTGCGTATGGCTGCGGATCCAATGTTAAGTTCCTTCTGTCGATTTTCATCCATTAACATTTTTCGTATGGCAGACACATTATCCGGGATTACTGCCGACGGCGGCCTTCCTGAATTTTTTCATCCTGAAAAAAATTGCGACCTCTTCTAAATTCTCTAAGCCATCTGAATACAGTAGCACGAGCTGGAGATTTATAACCAAATGATAATTGCAACCGTGAACGCATTCTTCTTGATTTAATCCTGCTTTAAAATCGCAAAAAATCATATCGCGAAATTGTACTCGCGTCAACTCCATTTTGTCTGCTGTTTAAAATTTATTCTACGCTAAGCAAGTTGAAGTAAGTCAGTAAAATATCGTCTTCTATGTTAAAATACTTTGTATTTTAAAATTAACCGTTATTTTAATTTTGTAAGTTCTCGTCTGCGCGTATCTCAGAAATTTCAGAGTAACCTTCGTATGTTCTTCGCAAATTAAATCGCTTGCACTTTCAGACACATAAGAACACTAACATTTCAAAAATAAATGAATACGTTATCTAATATAATGTTTTCCAATATTAATATTAAATTCCATTACTGCATATAAATACATTAATTTATACAATATCTCATTATTAATATACATTCAAAATATTCATTAATAAATAATTAGGCATATCCAGTATTCCGCGCAGTGTTGTGCAATCGAATCTCCTCTGGCATTATATGGTTATCGCTTCCGGAACACTTAAGTAACGCTTACACGGGTGTCCAACTAAATATTTAATTATACATTTTTATCGGGATTACGTTGACTGATGAATGTGTTTAGAAAATCTTTTTTATTGCTTCTATTTTTCAGTTTCTAATATGAAGTGCAATTTTGTAAATACTTCAAAGATAATTCGATAAACACAAGATTTTACAAAATAAAGGACTGCTTTGTGTTTAATATCTCTTTGATAACATTTATAGAACTCTAGAAATGGTATATAGAATTTGAAAATTATATTTCGTAAATTAGATATGCACTTTTCCGCACTAGATTGAACACAGATAGAAAAATGACACGAGAATATCTGTTGTAAGTTAATGAAAATAAACATTTATTGATAGCTAGATTTAAAATTAAATTCGTATTTAATAGATATAAATCGATATCAATTTATTTAACACATATCGGTCATTTTTTTTAATAAACGTTAGGTGCATATTGTGAATCAAATAGTGTATTTTATATATTTCGTTAAAAATCTTAATAAGTAAAATGACTTTAATTTAATGTGTGCTTTTTTAAAATAACATTGTTTGTATTAATATGTTTTATCTTTCACGCACATAAACTTAAAAGGATAAAATCGTACAATAATTATTTGTGAATACAATTTTTATGCCACCAATCACTCTCAATAGACATAATTGATCTATATATTTGTAGATAGTATAAAATACGATACAGAAAAAATGCATTTAGATCTTAGAGCAAATACAGCCTAATAGTAAATTAAAGAAAACGATACTTTCTGAAGTATAGTTAATTACTTTGATATTTTTAACATTTAGAAATGATTCCGTAATTTTTAAGTGGGGAATTTTAACTTTTAGGATACATAAAAATCTTGTAAAATTAATTACAAGAGATAATTTTTGCTAGATAGATTGTGCAATGAACATCAGGTATTTATTTGGATGTAACAAAAGTAAAAATTCAACCAAAATTCAAAGTAAATGATATTTTTCCCTATAAGCTATGTTGAAATCGCTATACAATAGATAATGAGAGTTAACATAATAAATGCTTATTTCGTGGCAAATTTTAAACTAAAAAAAAATATATGTTTATTTATATTAAGTTTGTAATTGATATTGAAGAACCAGTTTAATATTTTCCCACAATACTTTTAAATTTTTAGAAAATCAGATGATAACTAATAGTTAACGATGCTTTAGTGAAGACAATTACTTCAAAGTAACAGTGATTATTTTGATGGCTGAGAAAAAACATATCAAACAAATATTCAAGAAAAATTTATTATTTTACAGTGTTAAGATATTTTAATTTCTAACAAACAAAATTATGCGGTTATAAAAACAAACGATAATTTACATAGGAGAAATACTTTTTTTTAAATCTTCAGAAATATGTTTAAAATTCTATTTCAAGTTGCAGGCAAAACTGATAATCTAATATATTTCTTAAAATAAATCCGAATAAAATTAATGAAAATCCAAAAGCATTAAAATTATTGAATGATATATTTAGATTAATTAATTCAAAAGATTATTTAAAAAAATATGTAATTACTTTAAACGAATAAAAGATTAAAACCTACAAGCAGGTTTATTTTTCAAAATTTGAATAAATAGAAACTTATTTCGATGCGCTTCACCTGATTATTATATAAGAAGGGAAAAAATCTCCCCTCGTCAACAATAACAACAACAGTGGTATGAACAAGATCACCAGCAAAATTTCGCTAACGCAGGCTCTGCGATAAAATAAACCGAAACGTGTTCGAGTCCCACTTCCCCGATCATGTGCCAGCAGGGTGTGCATCCCGAGAGAAACCAGAGAATATTCAAAAAATAAACCAAGAGATGTGCGATCGATCTCACTCCCATGCCACAGTTTGCGCGTGGTCTGCTTCTTTTTGACAGACGTGATCGTTTCGTTCAATCCGGCCATTTGCTAAAGAAAGGACCCTTCTTGAGATTTAAATACTCCAGAGGGAACTTTCCCATATAAGATGTATTTCCTACTTGAAACGGCGAAAGAGCAAAAGGCAAATCATTACCCTATTTGAAAGAGTTGTGAATATATAAGTGTCCTTAGTAAAAACAGTGACAGCTTCTCCGGGTAGTTTTTGCGATTTCAATTCCAGCAGTCTAAAAGAAAGCACGGAAATCAATTTATTTTATACGTGTACCTAAGCAAGAATTGTTTTACTCTGTTAGAAGTTTTTTCTTAATGAAGTACTCAATTGCAAGTTCAAAAATGTCCATTTACAAAGATATGTATGAAATATATTTTATAATGCATTACAGATTAATAATAAAATGAGTGATAATTATTTGAAAAATAAAGGATAATATAAGCTTATAAAGAGATTTAAAAAGAATGGTAACTCAATTTTATTTACTTTTTCATGCAGGAATGCTGACAAAAATTGTCATTGTACAATTTAGATTTTGGGTGAAAACTTGTTTGGAAGAATTTTCATAAGCAACGAGAAAAAGGTCATTTTAGAAAAGCTCAAGTTTAAAAACTATTTTTTCGTTATATTTATTTCTTCGAGTCCCTAGTTTGTGATGTAAAAGAAAACATTATTAATGTTTTTTTTTTTTTTTTTTTTTTTAAAAAAAAAACTTTATAAAAAGATTTTTAAATCACAAGCTAGGAAAATTAATTTTTACGAATTTTAAATTAAAAAGAAATAGTATACTATTCTTTATTAAAATTTAGCAGGAATGCTAACTGAGCCTAAACAAAAATTACATTCGAAATATGTATCCCATTTTATTCAAGAAATTCATCACTTCGGAAAGCTAAACACGTGAGTGACTTATTTTGAAAAATGAATATTCATACGAAATAAGAATATCCCTAATAATAGAATTTTCAAAGTAATACTAATTTTAAGAATTACGTTTTTAAAATTAATTTTTTGATTTTTATAATTAATTCAATTCAAATTTTTCTATAATCAATTTTAACTTGATATAAATCATTTCGAAATAGAAATTGCATTGCTGGAACTATTAAGTATTTTTTTTTTAATTTAAACACAGTTTTTCCCATTGTTTCTAATAAAATAGTTTATTATGTTTACATCATCTGATAGTATTCCATTCTCAAGTCAAAAATGAAATGGGCCGACAGAAAATTGTTATAACACTCAGAAGCCCCAATTTAGAAAAGGCCACTTACAATATTCTCTTTAGTTTATTTTTTTAAACCAAGAGGATAAAAGTTAATTTTAATAACAAAATTTAAATTATTTCAACCCTTATTTTTTTATGATGAAGGTAAATTTATTTTATAAGATTATCTTTTTAAAGAAAATTTTAGAATAAAAGGCAATTGTTCTCACTGACATTCGACTTGGTCAGTAAAAAAAATTTAAAAACATTTTGAGCTCTGAAATGTAGAACCTAAAAGTGTATATAACTTTAAGGGATTTTTTTTTCTTATATGAAGAAATGGATCAAAGAAAAGTGCCTCTTTCTATTAGAGTTTACATCCAATATCATTACCATCTATCAAAATTTAAACTAAGAACTGACCAAATAGTCCGAAATTTTTGCTTGAGGCAAAACAAATTTGGAATAAAAGTTCAATGCTTAATTAAAAATGGGTGGGTGCTGGCTAAGTTTTCGCTCTCAAAAGCACGCAAAGCGACAGAACAATTTTCTTTACAAAGAGGATAAAAAGAACAATTTGAAAATCCCAAGTAGCTCGTGCACTAATAGAATGCCGCAAATTAAGTGGAAAGAATCAAAGTGGCAGCAAAAGAGAATGAAAGTGTATTTCAAAAGCGAAAATGGTTAACGAGATGTAAGCAGAGCATCACAAACAAGAATGAAGGACTCGCATGAACAATACCCAACAGTCGACAGTTATGGTCGAGAAGAAATTAACTACATCCTGGTTACGAGAAATTTATTCTTAATAATCAGAATCACAGTGAGGACATGTTGATAGCGTCTTTAATAAAATGACGAAGGACACTTCAGAGATCGGGCAAAAAAATAGAATGTCATTTTAAATAAATTCAAAAGCAGAAGTGTTGAAAAAACGGATTTCAGCTCCAGTAAATTAAGAGAGACTTTTTTTTAATTTTGCTCACTTTTTGCTTCCAAGTCATGATTTAGGAGTCAAAATAAATTCTTAATTTAAGATAATATGTTTGTAAAAGAGTAGGATATGTATTACAGTTCGTTGAAATGAAATTAAATATATTCATTTAATTGGTTTTGCAAGAGCTATATCTCTTTTGCATTTACTTGTAACAAACTTGTCATAAATTAAATAAACTCCTGACCTATTCCATTAAATTATTTTAAAACACGCATAAAAGCATAATATTAAAGTTTTAACTACATAGGATAAAACACTTTTATTAAAATAAATAATCACAACGCAAATAACTGTTGTATTTTTAATAAAGAAACCAAGCTTAAACTTTTTAAATATAAGTTTACTAAAATAATATTTTAAAGTTGGCAACTCAAAATTTACCAAGTCAGCTTTATTTTTATTACTGAAACAGAACTCTTAAATAATAAGACATACCTGTTCTTAAGTTTAGGACCAAAGTTTCTATGTACGGATATTATCATTAGAAAAATTTCGCAATTTTTTCATAAAAAAGGTATAGAAAACTTAAAGAATATTAAATGAAACGTGTTGCAAATTCTATAATCTAATTAAGTGATTAAAAAATACTTCGCCGGTTAAAAGAATTCCAAATACCCTCTTGGACATGACTTATGAACAAAGATGGATCAATCAAAACCGGCTGGAAGAAAGCGAAAGTGTTGCAACAACCTTCACTAATAGATTGCAAAACGAGGTGGTACACAATTGGGTCATGCAAGCAGCTACAGCAGCTGGGATATCATTCACTCCTCGAGGGTACCTGAGTGCCCTCCATCAAAGATTCGTCGACAGCTTTTCAAACGAGTCAGAGGCAGGGACTCCGTGAAGAAATACAATCAACCAATGCCAGTAATTTTTGAAATCGCGAAAACATTTTTTTCCTCTTAAATCAGGATGAACACAAGATGGTACTTGCAAAAAATTTTTAATTTGATTACAACGCAAAAACATCCGGGTTTCTAAAGGTTACAGTTTGACCTGTGTTCATCTTTTCAACTTTTTTTCATTGCAACCAAGCTGAAAGGCGGGGGTGTAACACATGAGATTAATTCATTTCTTCTAGCTAAACATTTGGAAACCGGCACCATAAAATCACATCTCATAAGGACAAGAAAAAGTAATAAGATTGCCTACATATTGCCTCGTAATTAATTTCCACCCCACACTTTTCAGAAAGAACGTTTGATAAAGCGGTTTTATTTTGGTACGGAGTAGTATGGTAATTACAATAAAAGCTAATCAGAGCGCAGAAGACTACGGTAGAAGTCGGAAACACAACGTTTACGCGAGAAATAGAGCCCCATATTAATCCTAATTAAGGAAGCATTAAAACCTTTCAGAAATCAAAATACTTCAACCAAAGAGTGGACGCAAAGGATAACTAGCTCAAAAAATGTGGAACACACTTCTTACAAATTATTTAATACAAGGCCCTGCAACTATTTTAGCTCAGGAATTCCGTTACTATTGGTTATGTTTTTCAACTCGTACAATTTTAGGCGCCAATTCTTCAGTAGATTTTCCATTCCAATATCATTTTTCTAAAGTTAGTATTCTGCTTAACAAAGATTCAAATCTTATACAACTTTACATTAAGCCTCTAAAAAGTAATAAAAGAAACAAATAATAAAAATTATAAGAAATAACAATAAAAGAATGAATTTTGGTAATGACATGCATTTTAATCAGAATATGCAGGCAAAATTTCCAAATTAAAGGTAATTAATATTATTGTTAATGAACCATTCATTGTAACTCTATACAAAAAATAAATTTCCCACAAAAACAGCCTCAAAATTTTCAAAAAATTACTTTGACATCATCTAGTCCATCATTGGTACACACCCTTACTAATATTGGCGAATAATGCATTTATTTATAGATAAATCAAAGGAAATCTATAACAAAGTAGTCACTTAAATTTAGAAAAAGAAGATATATTATTTCCAACTAATATTAACTCAAACTAAAACATTATAAATATAGTTTTTGAGACGTTACATTTTAGTATCTCTCTCAGAAACAATTTATGAGAGGTAATTTCAGCTTTCTTCACAAACTGTAGACGCAACAATCTTTCCCCAATGGATAAAGTTACAGAGCGACAGAATTTGACAAGATGCCAAGAAAAATTATCTCTCTTAACTACACACTAACAGTAGGCAGAAGAATGACTTTCATAGTGAACGGTCCTGCCACGTTCTCAATAAGTGAACACACAATTCCGATATTCTTTCACAATACTATTCACGTGCATAACGATTTGGAAGAAGATACTTGAATTAATAAGCACATTTCGGGAAAGAATTTGAGCCGGGAAATATGAGAAGTTTGTTTATATTTCTCTTTCCATAATAATTACGCACAACACACGTTACTATTCATTGAAATATAATCTGGTTCGTATAGCAAAGTTTGGAATCTGTAACCTCAAACTCTGCTTAAGTTTTTGTGCTAACAAAAAAAAATGTTCATTTATTCTAAGAAAGAACAAAATTAAGTACCAGTACTACAATCCTCAATAAGCCGGGGGGGGGGAGAATCATTTAATTTCCAGTTTATTTTGACAAACGCAATCATTAATAAAGATTCACAATTTTGACATAGAAAAATATAAAGAATAAGATCAATAATAATTTAATTATTTTTAGAGCTATTTCAAAAAAATAAAAAAAAATAAAAAATTTAAACGATGCTATTTCCCACAAAAAAATAGTAATTCAGGCAATTTTTCACTTGTTTTATAAAGATACATAAAATTGTCCTTGTATAGGAGTGTCTTTATGATTCCTAATTACACAGCTTTAACCAGTTGCTATAGGATGTTTTCAGTCGACAAAAAAATGTCAATATATATATATATATGTGTGTGTGTGTGTGTTCAACCAGTTGCAGTTAAGATGGTCAAGTTTATTCACTATTACATTTTTCATAAACTATCATATTTTGTCAACAAAACGCAACATTTCATATTCATTTGTGTTGCTTGGTTGATCTGTCACTTATTCAAGTTATTTAAAGATGTGTCTCTAACACTAACCATTTTCTCCTCCATTTAATTATCAGTGCAATTTGATGGTTGACAACATCAATTTTAAAATTAAATTACTATAGCTACAAAGAGTAACTAAAAAGGAAATAAAATAATTTTATAAAATTGAAAGAGATAGGTAAATTTTTTAAAAAAAATTAATGTTTTGAAAAATTATTATTTTCTAATATCTACAATATTTTTTAAAAAAAATCAATAAATTATTCTAAGACAACTGTAGTAGATATAGAAAAATGTCATGTATGATAATAATAATTCCTAATAAGGATTGCAAATAAATAAAAACCCAGTAGAAAATTCTCGATAAAAAGGGAAAGTAATTCAGATTTACTCCTAATTGTAAATGCTAAGTGTTGCAGACTGTTTCAGCCCTGAGACACGTCAGCTTATTGTTTAATTTTTATGTTGGTGGATTGCATCCATGACGAATGCGTAGGAAGGAACAGGACTGGCAACCATGAAAAAAAGGGGTCCAACCTCGCAAAATATTGAATTTTTATTTCACTCCTGCTGATATTATAAGGAAAGGGCGATGTCTTTGTACATATCTGTCAGAAAATAAAACTAGAAACGGAAAACATTTGCAGCGGAAACTAGGCGAATTAAAAGAAAAAGCTGAGGTGGAACATGCTAAAGTGTGTTAGCAGTCCTGGTAGCATCTATGAATTTTGCAATTGCGCTAAAACGCCTTCCTAATACAAGTTACGACTTGTTTCAAAAGATTGACACAATTCTCTGCATCATCTGTGGTTATAAAACATTCATAGAATGAAATAAATTTCTACCAACTCTTAACTGTGTTATCAGTTTAAGAATCGCTTATATGGTGAATTCCAACTACAACAGGTTTCTAATCTGCAACTGTCTCTACCGTAATAGGTTATCAGTGAAAATCTCGATTAAAAACGTCAAATAAGTTTTCGTTCATATCAGAGAAAAATTCAGTCATAAAAATCTACAATTTCGCTTAAAAAAATAATCTAACGTATAAAAAATAACAATGTTTTCCTGTTAAAAATCTCAAACAAAGGACACTTGTTAACACAAGGCATTCAATAAAATAGCAGAAGTTTCCTTAACACTGTAATATATCTTTGAGTAGAGAAAAAATCTTGTAGAATTTATCAAAAAACTATGTTATTAGTTTAGAAACGTTATTAAATATTTAAATGATAATGAAATAATATTTTTTTATTCATTTAATTTGTCATAGTTACATAGCTGAAGCTAATCTACAATTAAACAATGTAGTTCGCTAGTTCTTTTACCTATAAACAGACCTACATTTTTTTATTTATTCTCGCTTTACTTTGTTGCTAAATTCTTTTTAATTTATAGAAAGCGTTTTTAATTATAAAATTGGTAACGAATAAAATTTAATATTTTTAAATGAAAATCTTTACAGCATAATATAGTACGTTAAAAACGTGAAAAAAATGTGGGTAAACAAAAAAAAAAAAAAAAAAAAAAAAAAAAATAAACAAAAAATAAAAAAAATTAAAACTTGTTGATTATGAATTTATCAGAATGTGTAAAATTTTATTCAAACCATTTAAATTATTTTTGTGAAATTTTATTCACAGGCGATCGAACTAGAATGGTGATTTTCTTCACCCCCGTGATGCGCTAAAGGGAAATCACTAGAATCAATGTATCAAGGCGATAAATTAAATGACTCGAAGATGTGTTTTATTGAGGGAATCTTTTTCATTTTTTGTTATTTCCTCGATGCAACTTCTCTAATTAATCGGCTCATATCGTTGCGAAGACTCTAACCACGGGTGGTTAAACAAGAGAAATTATTCATTGAAACCACAAAACGATGCGTGACGTTTTTCACACAGGATTTCAGCCAAGCTAAACAGACTTTCCCACTGTTCATTTTCACAGAATGTCACCAAATGAATCGAGTATATGACGTGTGAAAAAGGTATAAAAGAATAGTTCCCTCCTAAGATGCTCAGCTTACCCATTTAATCGAACTAGATGAAGAAATCCAAACAATGTAAATTTTTGAAGAGCAATAACTCGGATGGAATCGTCTGTAAGGTCAAGTTTCCCTTGGTATACATTCAATAAAAAGATGATTTGGCAACTCAGACATTCGAAATCAATACCGTCTCTGGGATGGGAAATTGAATTCAAAATTCTGAATTGAACAAATTGTATCTATATTTTATGATGAATAATTCAATATAACCCCCCCCCCAAAAATAATAATAACTGAAGTTGTTGATGCATAAATAAAAAAAATAAATCGAAACTTACTTTTCTTGGTTATGTAGAAAGTACTTACTTATGTAAGAAATACATTTTGGAGAAAGATTTCTCGTTGATAAAAAATGTATCGCAGATATTTGAAACAAATAATAAAGCTATTTATAAGGAAGCAA
The DNA here is from genome assembly GCA_030067965.1 of Latrodectus elegans. NCBI lineage: Eukaryota > Metazoa > Arthropoda > Arachnida > Araneae > Theridiidae > Latrodectus > Latrodectus elegans. The sequence continues at coordinate 3,425,602 of CM057817.1, read as the reverse complement.
CTTTGATGCTAATGTCAATAAATCATTCAATTACGAGAAACAGTGTTTAGTAAAAAAATATCGTACAACGACATATACAAGATTGATTTGGTTTTCCACTCGACTCAGTTTCTTTTTGCACATTAGGACTTGGTTTGTTGTTTGTACAGTCATTCTATGGGGTTGCTTTTTCACTCAATAATAATATGATTAGGATTTACAGTTTATTGTAGACACCGATTACTAAAACATTCTAAAATGGCATGAAATATTTCAGTTCGATTGCTGTATGCTACAAGATGATTCTTGCATCTGGTGTTGGAAATTCGATCTTACAAGGGTTGAAAAACAGCAAGTGGATGGTGCATTCCATCATTTGAATATTATCTCTCAAAGAGAGTGCTTGAGAATCTCTCAAGTTTCCTCTTTCACGACAAACATTAACGCAGCAGCACAATGAAAAGTTTCAAAAATGTTAATAGATATTGAATGCCCCAAAAATTTTTTATGACAGTCATTTTTTATTTGGACTGCAAATTACATTCTTTTAAAATTGTAAGCTTAAAGTGATAACAATGATTTATGAACTAGTTACTAAATGAATCAATAAGTGTCTAATTTCTTTACTTCTAACTAAACCACGATTCTGGTATATTTCAATGCTACATATACGTGTTTGATTTAGCTTTACATATTTAGGCTCATTCACTCCGGAAGAAAGCGGTATTTGTAAAGATTAAATTTGAAAATTTTCGAAAAACAAAATTATAATCAGCCATAGCTATATTTAAATTCCTAGCTTGAAAAGAATAAAAAATGCTTGAAATTTGTCTTACTAACGCTAGCAATACACAGTTTAAATAGATGTGAAGACTACATTTCAGCCATGCTCTAGTAAGCGTGGCTATTTAATATTGGTTCATTTTAAACTCCTTTGGTAAAATAAATAAATATCTTTATTAAAGATACCAAATGTTTTAACGTTTGAATGCAATTTATGTTTGAGAAATCTGCTGCACATATTTTTCATTTAGAATCTTGTAGGTGTCGCTACCATCGCCCATTTCAAAGAAACTTCAAAATCTCCGATGGAGAATCTCCGAGCAAATTAAAATTCTTAACTTCTTGTAATATAGATTTTAGACCCCCACTTTCAAGATTACAACAAAATCAAGTTTTAAAAAACTGAAATCATACAAAACCGGATTTGAACAAGGTATACTTTTTTATTTTATATTTAATCTGACAATTTACCTGTAAACTCTTCAAAAAAGAATCTCACAATCCCACGAAAATCAGAAGTCAGAGAGAGCAGAGCAATCCCTCTTCATCTCTGTTAACGATAGATAATCCCTGGCATGCTTTCAACTGGCTGGGATTTTATATTTCAGGCTCATAATGCACAGTTCTGTAACCACCAATATTTATTTGAACGTTTCCAATATTCAGGCAACTGAAATGCCTCCTCTTCTAGCAATGTGAGCATTTATTGAACCGTAAATTTGAAGAGAATGCGCACATCCTTCAGAAATACTTTACAAAAATGAATTCCTCTGTGACAGCGAAACAAACAACAAATGAAAAAATAATGCGTTGTGACTATATTTTGCTTTGGGACACTTCAAATAATCATTCGTCCTAGTTATTCTGACAAAAGAAAAAAAAAGGCTAAACAAAGGCAGCGTTTGACAATCCAGTTTTAATAACAATTGTTATCCTCTTCAGGGCTGGTAAAAAGGCCGTCACCTCATTGTGGCTGACAAATTATGTCTAATTACTACAATTGTGTAATTATAAATGAAAGAGATTTATACTAATTACTGTATGAATTACACTAATTACATTTTATCGGTGACGAAAAGACGACTATTTTTATCAGTGAAAATCAAAATTAATTACGGGGGAGGGGAGTATAAACATATCGTTAATTTATTTTAAAGCAGATATTAAATAATTACTCCATTATTAGAGACAATAAATAGTTTGTGAAAAGAAAGTCAGCATTTTCAATCATGCCAATTTATTTTAAGTAAATATGCACCCATATAGGCAAATAAAACGTGTAGGAGATGCTATGTATGAAATTCTTTTTGCATCAGAATAAAAAATTTATTACACAAATAATTTTCAATTCATTCAGAATAAAATTTCTCATGGACTGATGTGACAATATTTTATGTGTGTATTTGTTTTAATAGTTACGTAATATAACTAAGACATCAGAAACGATGGTTCAAAAATAATTATGTTGGAGAAGGAAAAATGCATAGTTTTAATATTTATTATTGATACATCTGAGATTTATTACTTCATATACATAAAACTTGGAACAATGTTCAGGTAACGAGTCTGACATCTGAACTAGTACTCCCATCTTTAAAATATCCAGCCTACCTAAGGCAAAAGGTAACGAGTAAACGGAGCTGTATATTAAATTGAAGTCAAAGTAAAGAAGATTTTTCCATCCGTTACCATTTTTCCATCAGTCTTAAATACTACCATTTGTGTACTGACATCATACTATTTTTACATACTGAATAATTGAAGATGGTCTAGGATACATCTAAACTCACCTAGAGATAATATTGAATGTAAGTCACAATTACGCGTTAATGATAATGTAGAAACCTGAGCTGGCATCCTATTTTCCAAACTTTGCGTCACACCAACGGTAGGACATTCTGCTCAGTAAATGTTACGTCATAAGCGCAGTTCCCACTGGTTTAAACTCGAATGCTCAACTTTACGGTTAGAACCTGGAAATGTTTTCTAGTTGTTAATGACCATGTTATTCACCAGGACATCTTTCATAATAAAGCAATCATAGCCTACTATTTATCGTATAAAAGGTATGCTGATGTAAAATCTGCGTTGAATGCATAGTACTAGGACAACCGATATAGTCCTATAGTGACTAGGACGACCGATCCAGTCGATACGAAATGCCTCTCATAAGCGACCACCACAATATACTTAAAACTTTCTCCTATCATTTGACCAACAAACGGGAGAAGTTTATATATCATTTAATGAATCTAAAAACACCACAAAAGTAATCTTATTAATAAAATGCAGAGGTATTTTTTTTTTTTGAAATTTTATTAAAAGACATCGAATAATAATGGGGAAAAGCCTCGCTTTCTTGATCAGAGGGCAGCGCATTCGATACTGTTGAAGAGAGCCCTGTGTGGTGTGTAGAAGCGCTTATATCTCTTCACTGGCATCATCACGGGTCGTTTGGCTCGAAATAAAGAGGCCATCCCATGAGTCCACAGAAAGAGCAGCCTGCAGAATAGCAAGAACTTACCTACCATTTGATTAATTCTCACAAAACACCTACATTTTAAATCAAATTTCAAGAATTCCTTTTGCAATTTTGCTCCTGCAATTAATTCTGCATCCTGTGGTGCATAATCAATTTCAGTACAAGGGATCCGAGTTTTGAAATCAGGAAAAGAAAAAAATGTCACATGTGACATTTAAATTACCCATTTTTTTTTTTTTTTTTTCAAATAAAGTCAAATCTTTCCCAAAAATATGTAACTTATAAGCTGGCGAAAGATAAGAAAAAAAATGTCTTTAGGAAGGCCCATTATATCGTCTAAAATAGGTTATACGACTCAACATTCGGTGCAGGCAGAGGCGAATCACGATATGGCACAAATAAAAGAATGGCTGAAATGATGATCAATGATCCGGCACTAGATTTAAGAATAATAAATGACAAAATAGAGGAGATCTTGCGATTATCAAAAATATATATCTATTCTTTGGCAGCGGAGGGTGCATTTTTTAGATTTTTATCACAGATTTGTCGGAAATTTATTATTTTCTTAGCCACAAAAATATTCGTAAACTTAATCTTTTTATAAACAAAACAATCTTAGCCCTCTGACTTTTACATTTACAATAACAAAAGGCACTGCTTTCATGCTCCAGGAGGCGTGTGCCGAGCTGGTAGCCGAATCGTTAGCGCTCTTGCCTTCGGTTCAACAGTTCGTGGGTTCGAATCCCACCTTGGGCATGAATGTTTTTAGTGGTTCGGAATCCACTTTAAGCCATAGGTTCCGGTCTAATTAGCCCTGGTGTGCAAAAAATGACCGTTGAGCGACAATCAAACCAGGAGGCGTGTTTACTTAAAATGTTATTTGAAATGAACGTGTGAGGAGGTTGATACTAGAGTTGACTCATTATTGAAAGAACCTTCTTCTGGAACATCGACCCATGAGATTTGAAACCATGATTGTCAATGAGCTTAAGTACAAACAGTATGATGGTAGTTGTCTAGTCTAAATCATCCAATAATACAGCAGCAGTTAAAAAATAGTTACCTTCCATTTCAAAGCGTGATGGCTATATAAACCAAAACAACGTACAAAAATTTCAACTTAAAATTTTTTTGGCAAAAAGAAATTATCTTCGGATAAAATTTTAAGAATGTTTATTTTTAATCTAAAATATCTTTTTATTTTCAACATATATTAACCAATGATGTAATGAAAAAAATAATGTGCAACATTTTTCTTCAATATATAATGTGATATTATAATTCCTGTAGTATTTAATTAAAAAGAATAGAGAGGGAAATAGTTTATATGAGAAAAATACCTGAAAATGTAAAAGAAATAGAATAATAGTTGAATGAATAATAATGATGTTTTTTTTTTTAAATGTGAATGTTAAATTTATTTTTCTAAGTAACTTAGAATTTTCCTTCTTGTCAAATTTCTTGGTATTTTTATTGCATATTTATATGTAAAGATTTAAAGGAGAAACAGTGTCAATGGAAAAAGTGGTTCCTCATTTGAAAAGAAATAATTAAATTAGTAAAAAAAGTTACGTTTATTAACAATATGTATATTTGTGATTACAAACATAACTTTCGGCTAATGCTATTGCCTAGCATTCACACTAAAATGATCTTATTTTGCAACATGAAATACAAAACTTAATAAGAAAAAGTTGTGCAAAGAACCATTTGGAAAAAACCTTCAACAAAGTGTAATCTTCATTTATGACAACCAAAAACATATTAAAATATTCAAATGATATGATTCCTAAACAGTACAACAATCAATTTCACAAGAAAAGGATTCAATTGATTGACTCGCTACAACTAAACACGGCAAGCCTCAAAACTGGGCCTTTCGTTGAGGGACAATGCATTCAATCTTGCACTGCGTCGCACCGTTATATGTCGTTTGTTAAGATAAAAACTGACTTCGGACAAAGTTCAGAATAATTATTCGTCAAAAAAAAAAAAAAATACACTCCACCTTACACAATCCTTTGAGTCCAGTGCTTTTCCACAAATATGCAATGAAGGCGGGTCAAGTGCCGTTAACAAAAGTCGCCCAACCAATGTACACAGGACGGACGCCCACCTCCTTGCTTACGACTCTCCTCACGGAGCTCCGATCCCGCCAGCGTCTTGACTCCAAGGACACTCACCCTTGGAGTCAGCAGACGAAGACCCGCTCCCTGTGGGAAAAAAAAATCTGCCTCTCCTATTTCTTCGTCTGCACCGGGTAAATAAGAACGGAAATGTGTTTTATTTCGTGGAGGCTAAATCGAGGGTCCAGGAAAATGTATAATAACAAACATTAAAGGACACTTTTCCGGTTCGGAAGTGATGGGTCTCGCGGAAGAGCTGTTTCATACTCCACACTGGAATATCTAGAGGGAGTTCATGATTTTTCTTAATTCTACATTTATTTTGGTTTATTACTAATCTATCGTTTGAATAAAATATCGAATAGAATCACACACAAAAAATAACATAACGAATATACTAAACATCTTTTAAGTAAATAAAAATTTGTATTTTTGATAACACTTATGGATTATAACTGATGAAAAGCATACTGATACAATATACCAATAAAAGAATATTGTACATTTATGAATAATTTTCTTGATATTAATTTTTGTTATTTAAAAATTTATTAAAAAACAAAAACAGATGTCATATTAGCGAAATAATGAAATGTTATGAAGGTAGTTTGTATTTCATTAATGGTATGCAATAGTTAATAACAGCAAAAAATTAGCACAATAGTATTTACTTAAAATAATCAATAACAGTTATACACATACACTCCTTGTTAATTCCTATTCATTTCTTTAAAGGATTTGTGAACCATCTCTTCAAAAAATCACTTTATTATCAAAGCAAAAATAAAAAAAGTGTTCATCATTATACATATCATTCAATCAAAGCAAGAAAATAATGAAATTTTTATTTACAGTGACTAATATTAATACTAAAAGTATATAGGGAATTAAAGACAACATATATATATATATATATATATATATATATTTCGTGTCCCCAATTAAAAATATTATGAAATAGTCCTTTAACTATCATTTTTGGCTAAGAACTGAGAAGAAGAATAAAAAAGAGTTTAATATCAAAATGGATGAACCAGACATTTTATTTTAATAAAATTACCAGTTTGACGATATGTGTGTGTGTGTGTGTATAACAAAACAGTTTCGTATTTAAACTGTTAAGTAAGAATAGTTACATAGATATAATACTTTTGGATAAAATTTTAATAACTGAATAGCTATTTAATAAGTATTACATAATCTGGGTGCGATAAATTCTTGTATATTTGAGCATAAAAAATATGCTAAAACAAAAATTTTAGAAATCAAAAGCAGCGTTATAAAACTATTCATAGAAATCTTAAGAATATTCTTGTAACAACTAAAAGCCAGTTAAAAGAAAAATGCCAAGAATTTGGACAAAAACATGTCCGCCGCCATTTTCGACGTCCCCTTTTAGACAAAAATTTTGTCGCTGTTGCCATCTTTTTCTTCTCTTTTTGGGTTTATGACTGAGAGAAAGTGTTCCCGGCATAACACGCACTATTTAGTTATTAGCTAGCGACATATTGCGAACAAAGTCCTCCTTTTATGTACTACCCCCTTTTATTTTTCCCCACCCTTCTTCACATTTTCCCCTCATTGAAAGGGAGCGAAAATAGGCCAGACGAGCATGAACTAGCAGAAAGTTTGAGCCGATTCACATAAGAGAGATGGCGGAATTTCCATTTCATTCACAAAGAAAGGAATATGAAAGACAGTGGGAATAAAACAAATAACAATGTCGCCCGCCTCAAGGCGGGATTGTTAAAATATGACAATGCACATTTTTCGTTATTATTCGCAATTACGGAGAGAATTATTTCCTCCTTCGGAATGAATTTCATAGAAATTCCAAAAAGAAATAATATTCGACATGTTATACGACAAATTTCACAAAAACAATTTGTTGCTGCTAACCTCAATAAATAATTACTTCCCTAGCGGTTTCTTATTTTTGTCAATTTCTTTTACTTTACAAAAATACCACAAAGTTCGATGGTTCTTTGCATGTAAATAAACATTATGTCATCGCTTGGAACATTCTAATTCAGTAAAGCAATTTTTTTGAAAAAATTTTCTAAAAAAAGAAAACACTTCATTTTTACTAACATAACTAAAATTTTATTGAACGATTTCTGCCTAAAAAATAAAACATTGAAGTAATTTTGAGAATAAATCTCCTTGCGCCTAAAATTTTTATTTGCTCACTGAAATGAATTAATCTTCTCATCTAAAGTAATTTTTTTTTCAATTTAACTATTCAAAATGAATCGCTTTCAACGAACTTTTTTTTATATAATGATACTCATTTTACCTTAAATAATTTGTTCATAATAATATATAATTTTATGTCAAATAATTATATAACAGTATAGTGGAATTTTGATTTTATTATGTTAAATACACACTTCGAATACTACAATATTTAAGAAAACTAATAATTTAATACATACGGACAACAATATTTTGTATCTTCAGTAGATAACAATAGCTTTAGTAGTGTAATCAATAAAATAATGTCAAAAGTTTCAATAACAAAAATTTTCAGTGGCAAAAAATCTTTACATGAAATAATTGAATAACAGTATTGTGGAATCTTGATTTCCCCATGTTAAATACTTTCAGCACTGCAATAATTAAGAAAACTAACACTTTCGTGAGTACAGAGAACAATTTTTATTAAACCTCAAGCAAAGTAGACTAATGGACGATAATATGCATAACAAATTACTATAATAATGCCCGCGCATGATAATGATAAGATAAAAAAATGAATAAATTTAAACACGCTGACTTACTTTCCAGTAAACAGAGCAAAAAATAAAAAACGCAAACTTTTTTAAAAAATAACAGCAAATAAACATTTTATTCTATACAGAAAATTTTTTAGACTACTTAAAGAGGAAATATCTTAAAAATTTTTCTTACGAACTCTCACAAAATTTATAGAGTTTCAGTATGACTGGAATATTTATGGCAAAACAAATTTGTGCGAAATGTTGCAATTTAATCCTTTACTAACAAGAATTAGGAAATCATTGATTAAGTAAATCAATGATTTTAATAATTATTTATATTAGAAACATGAATAAGTAATACATATTAGGATGGAGTAAATATTGTAGTATATATATAAAATATAATGTAGTAAATATTTAGAAAATTTTCAAAGAAAAATGTACTATCCTCCATCTAATATTTGATTATTAATTTTATAAAATAGACTATTAACTATATTTTAGTAATTCTATTTTAGAAGTGCTTTTGCGCTGAATGTATTACTAAGCATAAATGTTTTTATATATTCTTGTACTTTTCAGTTCTAGATTAATCTTGCATTATATGTATATATATATTCTTGCATTATATATATATATATATATACTGAGAATATACACAGAAAAAGAGGAAATTTCCCCACAAGTCAAAATCGCTAAATTGAAATAAAATGTGCAATGGTCTTGACAAAGTAATAAATATCCAATCGCAAACGAGAAACAGATTATCCTTCTTCGAAAATCCCCTTCATTAAATTGGAAAATGTCAGTTGCACAAATGTATCAAACAAATCAATTATGATATTTTGATAATAAAACAATTATAAAAATAAGATCGAATTAATTATAAATTCATTTATCAATTATAATGACATGCTTTGACTTCTGCAAATAAATAAGGTAAAATATTAGAATTTTATAAGTAAATAATTAGAAGAGAGAGAGAGAGATTTGTAGCGAATTCGAGAGACTTTCTGATTCGATAAAAATTAGTTTCGAAATATCATATTTATAATAAGTTATTGAATTTTACGTCAAGGAAATTCTAAAAAATTAAGGTTTATTTTTTAAACTCTAACTTCGGAGAAGAAGAGTCTACTTTCTTAATCCTCATCGTTAACATTTGAGTTAATCTAGACACGAAATGCGAAATAATTATCTTACAAACTAAAACCACTTCAGTAGAAGTCAATAAAGTTTGAACCAAAAAATCACTTTTAAAATCAGATTCAAACATTGATAGAAGAACCACAAAAAATCTGCCTCACAAGAAAAAACAAATAGAACTTGAAAAAAAAATGTTATTCAGTGATAATATTTCCCCCTCCCTCAGATTAATATTCTGTCCAAAACTGCACGTGCCAGTGGGCAATATATATATATATATATATATATATATATATATATATATATATATATATATATATATATATATATATAATAAACTTTAAAAAAAACTGTTGCAGGTTAAGTTAACGAAGCAAGAAAACGAACTTATTCTGTTCGAAAAGCTTTCAGTTGATAAGGGGACGATAACAAATGAGCCAACCCGTAAGTGCCTTGGTCACGCATCCTGCCGCTCCAGTGGGAGGGAATACACATCGATGGGAACTTTAATTGATATCTTGCAAATATTTAGAATACCATCCGGGGACATACACCATATTGGGCAATTTTACTTTGAATAATGACCACACTGTATAATTTGTCAAGTGATTAAATTAAATTGTATAACAGAAGACGAATTGTACCATATTTTACTTTCAATTCAAATATAATATCCTCGGTGTGTTAATCCTAGTTATTTTCTTGACTTTATGAGCATTTTTTTCAAAAGAAAATTTAGGTTCAATGGTAATTTTAATAAAATGGTATTTCTGTAAATGAGGATTTTTTTTTTATATTTAGCAGTTTTTTTTAAATATTTTTGCTAATAACATTATCGTCGTACAGTGTAATGTCTTAAAACCGCAAAATTACCTCGATCAAAGCACATTCTTGATATCTGATTTCAGTTCTTGACATTTTACTTCCCCTTTCAAAAGAAACTCTTCTTACTTTATTAATAATGTACAATTAAAGAGCAGATATTTTTGGGAAAAACTAAATAAAGTTCAATATAACAATTCATTGTCTTAGATTACCAAAAAGTAGCAGCATATTATGAAATCACATCGATTTAAGCCCGTGAAGAAAGGAACGAATTTCTGCTTAGTCAAATTGGGTCTAAATCTTGTCAGGAAATAAGCCCTTTATGTGAAGGAAATCTAATTTAATATTTAAATAACATAAAACAAGTATGTGTGCGCGCGCGCAAGAGATACTGTATAAAATTGCTTTAAGCAAATATTAAATTAGATTTGTTGGTTTTTGCATATTTATATGTATTTCTAAACTAATAAGTAAATTAACAAACATTCTTTTTTATTATAAAATTTAAAACATTTTGAATTTTATATTTTTGGTTTTTAGTAATAGAAAAATAGAGTATCTTCACAAAGAATAAGAATTATATAAATATGGTTTATAGTTATTTTAAGTAGATGTTTAAGAAAATAATTATAAATTAGATGTTTATTTCTTTATAGAATAAGAAAATTCGTTTCCGTAATGAAAGTGGGTCATCAATCTCTCATTGTGATTCACCTCAGTCTCAAACTCCAGTACTATAGCAGAAAATGTTAATATCATTTTCTGCTATAGTACTGGAGGCCTATTATGCAAATTATGAAACATTTACCAATTGTTGCAAGAAAGGGAGGTTTTAACCCTTGTGATTCGTCTCGTAATTCCTCATTTAGCATTGACAGAAATCAATTTCAACATGCAATCGCGTGAAAATAGAAGTTAGTATAAGTTTAAGTAAGTTTCTAAAGAAAATTCACTCCAATACTTGCATATTCTTTGAGCAAACGTAAAACATTGCCAAAGCTTCCTCGCGTGTGCAATCCCTCATCACCCCCAACAAGGGTTTCATACACTCTCAAACGAAATTTTAAAACCGGTTCGCCACGCTTTAACTTTTAAAAGACCGGTTCACCAGTTCCCACATCAATGAAAATTCGACTTTTGGGTTTGCATCACGGCACTTGAAACCCAACGATGCACCTGATTTAATCGACTTTGCACTTCCATGCTCGGTGCACGAATTCACGGAGTCGTCTTGAAGGGCGAAATAAAAAAATCTCCTCAATAATCCTCGGTGATATCTTTGGCTTCTATTTTTTTACGAAATAAAACGCGCGCTGCCTTGTTTCATATCAGACACACCCCCGAATCAATAGACAGATTAAAACCCGTGTGTGAACTTCTCTCTCTCTCTCACTGTTTTTATTTTTTTGTCCTGACTCGTCTTTAAAGGCTCTGAGATTACGAGCTGTTGTTTTTGCCCACGTCTTTCTGAGAAGATTAGGAAAAATAAAAGAAATTCGGGATTTTTTTTTCCCCTTTGGGGCCTACAGCGAGATGTTAAACTTCATAGGTATTTACTTTTAACAGACAGGGATTTTAAACCAGACGGATCATAGAAAAGGGAAACTTTGCACAACACTGAAATAGGATTAAGACTATAAATCTCATGAAAATATAAGCTCCGAAAAGCATGAAAATACCTATATTTATTTTATTTTTAGAGTGCTTCTAAAATGCATCTTTGTGAAAGAAATTGCTATTTTTCTTTATGTTTAGTTCGCTTTCAAAAGCGAAAGTAAATTGAAGTACTTTTAACAGCGAAAAATAAATTCGAAATATATATTTCTTTCTTTAAGGATTGCGCAATCGGTAGAAATTTCACCAGATTTCATTAGATGCAATATTTATTTTCTGAATGGATAAGGACTAATTTGCAAAATAAATCTCGTTTTTGTGATCGATTTCCTTATTTTTTACCATAAAAACAATGATTTTTTTTTACTGATTAATGTTATGCAAAAATATTACACAAAATTTGTCGAATAATAAACTAGAGAACACTTGGGCACACACATGAAAACAAAGTCACTCACGAATTTTAACGAAACAAAAACTTACTTGCAAGAAAATTATGCAAGCTCTCACACACAAATATATGAATTAAATTTAAAACTACTGAACAAAATCATCATATTTTCAGAAACATTATCCATATCATTTATGAATTTCATTGATTTTAGATTTATAAATAAGATTATATATAAAACACATGTTACCAAATATATCATTCTGTTAACGTAATGTAAAAAAAATAACATTCTCAATTTACTTTTACCATTATCAAACTTAGAATTCACTTATTATGTCGCTGCCAAAAGATTTAAAATAAATTATAGAAAGAAATCGATAAGAAGACGATGGAACAAATGTTTAGTCGCACTTTCCTTTTCTTTAACTTTATTTCATCACACTAGCAGCATCACATTCATCTGTTGCACTTTTCCAACCACGTGAAAAGCAGCAGTGCATTGTAAAAGTTACAGACAAACAAAGCTAATGGAGCAAGGTGTTGATGTAAAAAGAACGCGGTTTCGAATTCCACAAAACCTAGTGAGAAATCGAAAGCAAAAAAAGGATATTTTACCTGGGAGAATCTCACGAGTAGAATAGGAACTCCCAACATTTCCCACAATGCGTGATTAGGTACTCTGAATTTGTGCGAAGTTTATATTGTTCTGAGTGGCAATCTTTCCTTGGAAAACTTGGCATCTGCTGCAGCTTGAGGTCACATGATATCATTAGTAATAATTTGTTTTCACTCGACTGAGAGAATTCCGGACCCCAGGTCATTGTGTTTGCATGTTACTAAACTGTTCTAATTGGATAGTAAGTGTGATATAATTCTATTATTTCCTCATTTTTACCATGTGTTAAAAGTAATCGTCAAGCTGTTTCAATTAAAAATATCACAAATTCCACACCTGCTTAAGCATTTGCCGACTGCTTCTGCAGCTGCGATTGATTAATGATTTTAATCAGTGGGATTCAAATAATCTAACAACCGGTTCGTTGATCAAATTATTGCTTTTATTAAAAAGAAAAAAAGCATACATAAGAAGGTATTACATAATTTCATAAAATTTACACTAAAATAGGGTGAACAAACTCAGTAAACAAAATTAACTTGCATTAAAGAAATGGTTAAAAATATTTAAAAGTATCAGTGTTCGAGATGATTTCAAACATAGACTTTTAAAATGAATCAAGTTATAGAAAGCATTAATGAGTTATTAATAGTTGATATATATAGTTTTGATAAAAAACAATAAAATGGCGCACAAAATTTTTTATCGTTTTCATATATCCGGCAATTTACTGCTCCAAAATAAAGTTTATACTGTATTAATATTTCACTCACTCACTCACTCACTCACTCACTCACTCACACACACACACACACACACACACACACACACACACACACACACACACATTCTTGAATTTTCTGGGATATTTTCCAATTTTGTAATATTTCAATTGTAGTAGTAGAAATTAAAAAATAAACAAAATGTGTATGAAAAGTTTAATGAAGACAAGAAACCCAGAATAAAATTTTCTTTTTATAAAACTCATTACAATTAAACTTATTAAATTGGTGTTACTGATTTCATTTCGCGAAATCAAATTGTGTCTGAATAAAAGCAACGGATTCGCAGAACTCAACAATACGTATGCTCTAGCGACCATGTAGAAATCGGCACAAGCACTCCACTTATTTTAATTATAATTAAAGTACCAGAGGCGGAAAATGAGGTGTGTAATTCTACTTTCAACTTCTATAATTTTGTATTAAAAGTAACACGCATAATATAACACAGAATTTTAGTTAAATCACAAAAATAAAATTTCAGCTTAAATTACTTGTCTTTCTCAGAATTTTGTTTCTTTCTATTGAAACTGGGATTAAGTAAGAATCCAAATTGTAATCACGTTATTAAATATAGCAAGGAGCGCGTTTATGGAATAGTTTTATATTTATCTTATTTTAATACCAAAATCAATTCCTGAATGGTCCAATGGTTAAGTAAACGGACAAAAACCGTTTTTAACGATTATATATTCAATAATAAATTATATTACTATTTACTCTATCTTGTACCAGCTTTTTAATGTGTTTCATAACTTTTTGAAATAATCTTAATAAAACGTCCTTAAATGAAATAAAATTATTTACAAATTGAATAAGTGTAAATATCAATATTTTTTTCTAATTTACACCACCACATATTTAGTAATGTAAATTCAAAAAATTTGGCAAGAGTTTTTTTAGCTTAAACAAAACCTTAACCATATCAAACGTAACCTAAATGATAGGAGCAATGAAGGTTAAAAATATCCAAGCCCATTTGAAGTAAACTTTAAAAGTTAAATATATTTCATTATTGAAATTTTTTAATTCGCTTTGCGAAATAGCTTTTGTAAAAAAACTTAACTAATTACAAATTTGATTAAAAATATTAAACAATAAAAATCAATATAGGATAAAATTATTTAAATTAGAATAACTATGAGTAAATTGATATAATAATAGTGATACAATAAAAAGTTAAGAGTTAATTACTTGCTCGAAAATCATAAGAATGCATTTTAACAAAAGTTATTCATAGCCTTTATAGATCAGTTATCATTAAATTAGACATTTTGCTTATAAATCTTGTTTTACTTTGTTTCTTAGATGAAAAACGTGAAAAAAATCTGAAAAAGCTACAATTCCGGTGCATTAGACAGCAAAAAGGCTACAAATTCAGCAAACTAATTATATTAAGCAATGGATTAATCTCTTCACAGAATAACAATAAAATAAAACAAGGATCATAAATATTTGATCACAATCTAAGCAAAGTCATAAATTAGTTATTTTTAAATTAGGTACTTTACATGTAAATTACTTCCTCAAGAAGGAATGTGAAACAATTGGAGTTCACAGGTGCATTAAATTACAAGAAAAAATTGCAAGCCTACCATTAACAAATTACAACAAATTAATAATTATTTAACTGTTTGTGAACTTTAATTTAATCGACTTCACAGAATAAGAATAAAACATAATAACAGTTACAAATAATTATTTTGCGAAGTAAGATATAAAATGAAGCAAATATCTTATTAACAAAATCAGCTTCGATGTTATAAAATCTTGTATAAGAACTTTGATTCGCTCACCCTATAGTACTGCTTACTTGGAACATAAAGTTATCAAAAGATGATTTTTTTTTTTTATTCCTGTTATTATTACAAGCGAATTCAGCTACAGTCACAATGTAATAAGTTTTTGGAACGCCTCGATTTGAAGCGAAATGGCTAAGAATGTTGATAGACACATCACTAAGTACTAACCAAGTTGTCAAAATGGCTTTATGCTCAGGGGAAGTGTTGTTCCAATAGAAGGAATCTAACAAAATTTCGGTCATAAAATCTTAGCCTCAGTATGTCAGTGAAATTTACCCTTACGATTCAGATGTTGATGAGGACATGCAGCATGTTGACGATCATCAGTTTGTTCACGGATACATCGTAAAATGCATGCTCTATTCCGATCAATGCACTAGAGTTGAAACAGAGCGCCAGAAATGAATGTTTTGTGGGCCTCGTATCCAAGGTCTCGCCAAACGAATCGGAGCTGCAAGATCCTCGAATCTATGTAAAAGCCCAGTAATCTATAGAGATCATAACGTTCTCGAATGAATGCAACAGATTCAATGCATTATGAGCAAAATAGAACGCAGTTTGGACGCTGGTGGTATACTGTGAAAAATAAGAAATAGAGCGAGGAATTTAAGTACGTGTGGATTGAAATGTGGTCAAAATGTTATAAAAGTTAAAATAATGACAAAAATAGGCATGAAAAGGCTAATGATAGGCGTAAAAGTCATACTAATGTAGGAAAAAAGCATCAACAATATGATATTATATCCTTTATTCCTTATAAACAGAATAGCACTGAACTGTCGTTATGTTGATAATGAATCAGGTAAATGACAATAATTTCTTATCAAAAATATTATTGCAAAACTCTAGATTATATCTCATAAAAATTTTTGCTTAAAATATATTGACATAAATTTCAAGAATGAGGATAATTACGCGATATATATAAGTATATAACCATATGTTTTTAAGTTGAACACAGTATGTTAGCTTAGAAAATTATCAAAAGTTTTTGCTAGCTGATTATAATATAAGAATCTGTTCGAATAAAATTTTTTAGTACTGTTTGCCAAAAAATATCCTTATACATAATCACTGAATAAATTCCATTGATTTCTACAGAATTTACAATAAAGTAAAATTTAAAGAATTACAATCAAGTTGCTAAACATAAAAAAATGAGAAATGATTTTACATAAGTATGCTCATTCAGCATTATTTCCGCTGTTATCGTTTTATCATCGCGATTCATCTTATCTCTTCGTTTACCTCATTTAACGAAAGGTACATTTTCGAGTGGGTTGTGATGTAATTAAATGAAAAATGTCATTTTTTCCTATTTTTACGTCACTAAAGTTCAGTGACAGTGCTGTTTAGCAAATAGTATCTCTCTAACAACTGTCTCTAACAGGTATCTCTCTCTCACGTTTTAAATACTGTGCAATTTACAATGCAGGGCGAATTTGACGTTCAGTACTTAAAATTATTTGAGAAATTATTACAGTATTTTTTAAATAATTATTTCATTTCAGAAGAGAAACTTGATACAGGAAGTAACCAAACAGATTGTCTTTTCTATCATGTATAGTATATTGTCAGGCACAATCGTATTCTTCTTTACATCAGGATCTGAGAAACAAGTACAAAAATAAACCTCTTACCTCAAAAAGCTAAATAACTTTAATAATTTTTTATCTTAATATTTTGTGAAATTCTAACATAAATGAAAATTATGTTAATATGTTTAAAACAGAATTTCAAAGATTTCAAAAATAATTTAGAAAATTTTGTAAGTAGAATAATTCATTGATGCTTTAAAGCCATTGACAATTATAGTTGTACCGATAAATGTATATATAATCCAGATCATGTGAAATTATGTAAATGACGTTTTTTTGCTTATAAGTTGTATACTTATTCCTTTTTCGTATTAATGTGAATACAGTGCTTTAATGCATGCAATTTACTTGTGAAATTTGTGTGTTGGTGGCAGCATATAAATAATCGCCAACGCTCAAGTCACAGGCATATGTTTTCAGAAAGAGAATCAAAATGTAACCATAGTAACCGTAAACTCAGAATCCTACGCTCTGCGCTAAATGAATGCATATTTATTTTCTATCATTCAAAATGACGGGTTATGTAAAGCAAAATGGCACAAACTTGGCGATTATAGAGTCCGTCTTAGGCGCACCTGTAGGTCTCAAGGCGAACAAGCGAATGGACCGAAAGAATACTTAAATACTGAAGCGTCCACTCAAAGTGGTCACAGAAGGCGGCATAGAAATCATTCCCTTGTTCTCGAGAGTTCTGAGAAAGAAGGAAAACTTCCATCAACTCGGCCATGCAGCTCTCGACAAGCGCGAAAAGGTTGAAAAAAAGAAAGAGAAAGACAAGAAGTGATGAAAAAAGAAAGAGAAGTAATAAGAAAGGGAAAAAGATAGGGCAGCGGGCTAGTCCACCAATATAGATGTCCTTGCTTGCTTAGAAATATTAGCCTACAATCTTCTCCTTCCAAGAGAAGGATTCTGTGAACTGGATCGTAAATAATGAAGGCAAGAAGAGTCTTCTTAAGTGCATCCGATGAGGTAGGAAAAATAAAGTGTAAATAAATAAAGAAATGAAGTATTGTAAAAGTCTGACATTTCAGACAGACCAGCTAAAATTTAAGATCGGGAAAAACTTCCACATTGAATTAATGTGGGAGGAGCCTGTTAAAATACTGCAGACATGTTTCTGCAGAGATAAATTTCGTTTAAAAATATGTATCTTATACATTTTCACAAATATTATACATTTGTATTTAGCGCATACCCAATTTCTTGTTACAAAATGTATAACACATTAATATAGCAGTGAAAATTGCAAACAAAAAATTAACATAACTATTCAGTAGTTGAAGCATCATTAAAATTTAACTAAAATATATCAAACTAATATGATATTTATATAAACAGGAGTGATGTAAAGAACATCACTTTCATTTTTGAATTTCATAGAACTAATTATTCTCCCATCACCCCAAAAAATTGACTATTTCTCCTTGAGATCAAGCTAAAATCTAAATGATTATCACATCAATCTTCAGTTCAGCAGTTCATGCGTTCGATTCCCTTCTCAAGTGCTGATGTTTTAAGGTTTGCAATTCACGTTAAACACAATAGGTTATTGACAAATTAACTCTCTTATGCCAAAAGACAACGAAGTATGACAAACAAGACAAACATTTAATTACCTTAACTTCTAAAAAATAAATCTTTAAATTCATTAACTTAATTACCCTTATAAGTAACTTACTAGTCAAATTCAAACAAGAATTTATTGATTTTGTTTTATTTAACTGTGATTAATTTTCGTTGATAAAGTGTTTTCATATAAGCAAATATTAAAGAAAATTACAAAAGACGATTAATATATATATATATGCATACATGCATAAAATGCTTATTTAAATACATAAGTAGACCATCTACACCTGCGGATTGAAAATAAAATAATTATAGATTAAAATAAGAAAAAAGCTGAACTACAAAAGACAGGATTAATAGATAAATATACACTTACCAAACAAATCACACTACCAGACAAATTACAGAAGACATACTTTTCGTTGTTTTTATGCAAAAATGGCAAGAACTGAAGTTGATAGCAAATTACTTTTTTTTCGCATTTCTACAGCAATTTTATCGGTTAACACCATTTACAATAAACTAAAAGCCAAGTTTGATATTTCAAATAAAATTTTCCAATCTTTAACAAAATGTGATGTTACTTTTTCAAATTAAGTAGAAAGATTAAATTATAAAACTTTTCTATCGAGAATAATTAGTTTTTCATCAGTAAAGAAATAAGCAGATCCATTTGAAATCATTTGAATTGAAACGCGAATTACTAAACTACTCTCTTAGCCTACAAATTTGGTGTAACAGCAGTGGACAAGAACCCTTTCAGTAGTAGAATGAAGAAAGAATCAGTGCCTCGCGACTCAAGCTGTAAAATTCTTGGCAGCACATGACCTCAAATAAGCTAGAAAATCTATGACAATCACTACTGTGCTTGAATTCAAGATCAATAAATTTGTGTCAGAATATTTTCGGGCGTAATTCCTCTCCCCGTTACTGGTACTTCGAGCATGCCCAAGCTGATAGAGTGCAATTAATTCCACTTGTTTTCCACCCTGGAATCTGCCGACTCCAAATTTTCCTCATAAGGATAACGATGATTAGAGTGGAATGGAACAAGATAACGAAATCTGGCCTTAATTGTTAAGTCGTCGGATGATACCAGCATCATTTCTATTAAGCAGGCCAAGAAGAAAGGGAGATCGCTGTTGTTTGCAAAAAGCAATGACTAATGACCCATGGAAAATTACAAGTAAAATCAAACATTAACTCGAATTTCGACACATCGAAAGTAGGTGGGATGTAGAATTGCGTTCTCAATTGCAATCGATATCACAAAGGGGACAATGTGGCTTGTATTAACTCACCTCTTCTACGAGAAGGATGAATGATTTTCAGAAAACCTTCACTTGAATTTGTTAGAGTGATGTCTCGAGAACTAAGGAAATATTCATGTGAAATTATTACAGGTGAATGCCTTATCTTATCACAGACCAAGTAGTACTATTCTTCCGCATTTAAAAGTCTATATTATAATAATATTCTCTAAGCGATTTCGTGACCATGATACTAAATCGTCTATATATAGTGGAATATATAAACTTTCACAGTTGGGAATATAGTACCTCAAAACAACTTATGGAACTATAAGCTTAATGGGATTCTCCTACAAAATGAATGGTTAGAGTAAAAATTCTTCATTAAATGCTCCGTTAAGTTAATCGAGTTTCTGCCAGATGTGAACATTTCATCAATTAATTGACAGCTTAGAAATGTCCATCAATACACAATTCACGCATAAAAGAGAGGGGATTGTAGAGATAACGTGCATATATCATTCGTTAGGGGTTCATGAAATCACTATTCGATGTTCTTTTCAAGAGTACAGAATTTCATCGGCAGTTACATTTACAAGGGAACCTATTTATTAATCTCACCATTTATAAAATAACAGCTAAGTGCTTCCCTTTCAATTTGCCCTCAAATCGCGTGATTCTCGGCTAATATTGGCAACACTCTCTACAGAAAAAACACATTCATTCCTCTTATCACTTAATTCCCTCCATCCACAACAATTCTCACTTTTTAAACGTCACACTCAAATTTTAAACGGATATTAAAATACATTACTAATAAATACGTATTTATAAAATTTTCATACTTATATTAAAAGCCTAATTAACAGTACTTAAATCTTATGTATTAAGAGTACTTAAAATATTATGGTTTACATCCATGCTTGTTTAATGTATATTGAAAACACATATTTATGTGATTTTCTAGCTTCGTTTAAAATATATCACAGTATAACTCTTCTAAAGTTATAGTCGCCAATGTTTTACAAATAAAAAATTTAAAAGAACGCATTTTTAGAAATAAATTTTGTACTCAAATGTATGACATTTCAGAAATTTGATTAATAACTAAAAATATTTTTCTATGTGAAAGAATTTGAATGAAATATATATTAAATGATATATTAAAAATATTATAAAAGTCTACAACAATAGCGAAAAGCAATTCTAACGCAACGAGAATTGCTTGATTTTGGTGTCAAATTCGACATGTAAGTAACAAAAAATAGCAATTATATGTTTTACAAAAAAAAAAAACCTATCATAATAAAGGATTTTAATACATGTAAAAAACATGTCTTTTTAAACATTGAACGTTTTACATTAAAAACCAATCTCATTAAGTTTTGGTTAGTACTAAGGACCAACTTAAGCATGCATTTTCTTACCATTTCTATTTTTCAGAAGATTACTTGAGAAAATTCTAAAATTTCGTACGACACCCATGTGCTTTGATCACCTGTTTATAATATTATAATAATAAGGCTGATTATCATGATTATCTGTCGTTTATTTCAAACAATTTGACATGGTATGCTTTTTCATAGATATCTGGTATACAGTAACAAATGAAATCGGGCAAGAGATACATTTCGCATTTCTTCGCAAATTTAGTTCTTTAGCTGCGTCGTAATCAAAATTCCCTAAAATAACGTTTCTCAGCTTTGTAATAAAAAAGTTTTGAGTTCGCATCAATCCTTACGTCTTATTTTAGGGTCATTTGAAATGGAAACTTATCATGTTATTCCAAACGCGCGAGCGAAATGTTATTTTAATGGAAGACTTCGAACGCAGTGCTTAAATAATATATAAAAACAAAGAATTCATTTTTGTTTTGATAATGTCCGAAGACCAAGTGAATTTAACTCTCCAATTAAAATGATTCAAGTAATTTCTACATCAATTCATCAGGGCAATATTTTTCGAATTTTCTTTTATAAACTACATTCCTCGTCTTTACTTACAAAGTCAGAAACCATTTTATCATTTTATGGCTGTCGGGAGAATTCCATAAAAAAATATGTATCAATAAAGCTAAGCAGATATATAACTGAAAGCAATAATAACACAGAGTGCGTGAAATATCTTGTTCGAAACACCCTATTGAGCAAGATACTGGAATCAAACCTGTTCTGGGAAGAATCAACATCATGAGATACGAGCGTTTTAATTTCTTTACAAAAAAAATTAAAAGTCGATGTTGAAATACTAGTTATTAATACCCTCGAACTGAAACGAAAATAAAATGAAAAAATTATGATTTTACGAGATTTCAAATGAAAGGTATCTTGTAACGTATCCTTACGATTTTTCTGGAGCAAAATTGATAGAATTTAAAATAAAAAATCCTCAAATTAGAACAACAGCTAATTTTTTATAGTCGAATAATAGTTAAAATTTTAATTTTTTAATAAAACAAAAGAAATTAAAGTCAATGTTGAAAAAAACTCGTTACTGATATTCTATCAAAAAAACTACCATAAAAAATTATGACATTACGAGACTTCTTATACAAGAATCCTAGTAACTTAACCTTAATATTTTTTAAGCAAAATTTATATAGTTTAAAATAAAATTTAATACTATTAAAACAATAACTTATATTTTACGGTCAAATAATAGCTAACATTGTAAAGGACATTTATTTTAACTATGTATTCCTTTCAAGTCTATAAAAAATAAAATTTCATTATGAATCAGACGATTAAATTACATGAAAATAGTACTAAATTACAAACACAATTAAATCACAATAACCATACCGAAAAGTTGAAAAATACAGATAACATTAAAAGTCAAAATCTATTTATTTTATTACTAATAAAAGAAAGATAAAAAAAATTAGTGTTACATGCGTTAGAACCGAAAAATGTATATGAATTGGACACAACTATATCACTGAGATATAAAGCTTGAATTACACTTCTCAAGCTTCATTTACTTATTTATTTTAGCTTAATATTATACTTTTAGCAAATTAATCTTTTAATGATAAAAATTAAATTTTATTGATCCGTCGATACGAAATAAGAATATGAAATTGATATCATAAGTAATGTTCTTTAGTTAATCAAGCATTAAAGTACCACGTGACTAGATCTGAAAAATGAAGCGCCATACTTTGTTCTAGTTTCTCCACTTCAACTCTTTTACTATTAAATATCTTATTTTTTGGTCAAGGCGCTGAAGTTGCACAAGAAAGGTAGAAAAACCATTAAAGCATGCGCCATCGGAAAAGTACATGTGGGATCAATCCTACTAATTTTTTCGAATCGAATCTTAAAAAGAATCGTGAATTTTTCGAATCTTTAGTAAAAAAGGAAAAGATTAAAAAGTAAATAGCACAATATCTTAACTACATATTATTAAATATAAAAACTAATAATATTCTTAAGCAGAAAACATGTTGAAAACGTGGCAATTTTTAGAAACGCGGCCAACTTATTAAAATAGAGAAAATACATAAGTCGAGAAAACTAAAAAATTATTGATCACAGAAAGAGCAATTCAGCTCCTGCTTCTTATGCGATAATACAATATATAAGTGCCACATAACATTCTATAACTCTGCTTGGGGAGCGCGTATTCAGTATAAATTAAAGAATAAAAATGTAAATTGTATTTTCTATTAATTTATAATTATCAACTTTATCTAAATATATTTTGATTAAATTAAAAAAAAAATTTGGATAAAGAAAAATTTGATTCAAGATTTCAAATTTGGAATCTTTTTTGATATAAAATTTCAAATGGTTATAAAAAATTTGTAATTAAGTATAACGTGTAGGCAGGTAATTTTGTATTTTCTTACAGACAATTATCTCGAAAAGAGTAGCAGACTCAAATGAAATAATAATTAGTCTTCGATAATTTTATTTTTCTTTGAGTTACTTCGATTTCTTCAAGGTTATTGGAAACTTTGGCGTAGGAGGTTTTTGGAATTTCCCCGACATTCTCATAATTAAAATGATGATAAAGTAAAAGATCGTAACGAATCGGTAGGAAATTTATAATTAAAAAAGGAATTCCCAAAAAATGGAGAGTTTTTGACGTGGACCAAAATCACAAAAAAAAAAGAATAAAAGATTGGCTAGCCATAAGCATGAATCAAAATTAAGATTGCAATTGAAAGCTAAAAAACAATCAACGTGGAACAGAAAAGTAAAGCTTTTCGTTTGTGAACTTGAAGAAAGATTTCATGCCGAGCGCGCGTTATGAAATACACATTATATGCACGATAAAACATTCTTCCAGACACATATTTTACAAGATAAGTCTTGGAATTCCAACACTCAAAAGATAACGATGTAATAAAAGAAGAGTTAAAGATTTGTTTTAACAAGCTTTCATGTTATCATATTATGCATTTCTCTTTTATCTATAACAAAATCAGATAAAAAAAATAAAAAAAAACTCTAATATGAAGACTTTATTATAAAATGCTTAAAAGTTCATTTAACATAAAATCTGCTTCAAATTTATCTATCCTTATCACAAAAAATATTTAATCATTTTAATCGAATAATGTATCTATCACCACTCTAATGTATCACTCATAATTTTTAATAACAAAGTTATTCTTCATTATTTTGCAAATCAAACACAGTTAAATATAACTCGAATGATTTTCACAAAATAAATATAAAGTGCTTAAAAAGTACACAAAACTTTTGCTTCTAATTGGGAAATCAAACGATTATTTTATTATTTTTCGACATTATTTAAACTAATTAATTTTATCGTATTTTTTCATCGTTTAAAGGATTAACGTTTTTTAATGAATACAAAAGTTTGTGGTCTTTACAATTACTTCAAACACGATACAATTCTAACAGTATTTTTTGATAAATGTTAAATATAGTTGCACTTTTTTGTTATTTTAAATATAAATAAGCATTGGCTAATCAGGGTAGTTTTAAATATTCAGAATTACTTTTATGCATTTAATCTGCATAAAAATAAATTTAGATTAAAATGAGTATATCTGATTTTTTCTATACTTCATTTGAAAAAAAAAATTAATAATTAGAAGTTCCGGTTTCTAAAAAAAAGAAATAGTGTTTTCTCATCTACATTTCTTTTTCTTTCTTTATTTATTTTATCGGGGGTTGTTTCGAATACGAACTTTTCATTTGTACTGTCGGTCAAACGATATCTTCCCACTCGAATATAAACTACGATTTCTACAAAAGGATTTACTTAAAAAGATATGAATTTTGTAAAGAATTACTTCAGTTAGTTTTTCTTTACAAAATGATGAGAAAATAATGGTGTAAAATTCGCATGGATTAATCAAACATGCAAACTTTGCAGCATACAATGCATACAAAATTTTTGAATAATTTGAATATCAAATTTAAATATATTCTGCTTAAAAGATAACTATTTTTTTGAAAATATTTAAATTGGTTCGAAATACTTTTTAGAGTTTCTAATTTTTGTCAAGAAAATTTTTTAACAACCAAGGTAATAACAAGAAAATATTTCCCGCTTTATCAATGAATTAATTAAACACGTACTTATTTTAACTATCCTTTGTAAAAAAATTTTTAAAAAAAGTTTAAAGAAATTTTGTTGTACATAGCATTTTATAAAAAAACAACTAAAAAAATCAAGAACATGGTTGATGAAAAAAGTAAAATCAAAGATAAAAGCAAAAAATTCTACAAAATGCTTCAGAATCAAAATCAATAACAAAATAACAATACCACACAGAAGTAACTGAAATCCTGAAAATTGCAATGCATTTACTCGTTTTTTAATTAGGTTTGATATTGATTAGTTTGCTAAAATGTAATATCAAAAAAATTGCAAGGTGTAAAAAAAAATGTGATTCTGATTTTCTGTGTGAATATATGGAAAATAATAAATTTAAATTTACTTAAAAATTAGGAAAATACTTTAAATGTATATATATATATATATATATATATATATATATATATATATATATATATATATATATATATATATATATATATATATATATAATTTATTTGTGCATATTTTTGTAAAAATTCATTTGCATGCAAATAATAGCATAGCAATTTATAATAATAGATCTACTTTTAAATAAAAAAAAGAGTAAAATATATTGAAATATATTGCTCTGAGTTAATATTATTTGAAAGAACTGCACATTTCATAATCTTATGCCAGAAAAAATATCAAGTATATAATTACAATATAGTTTGAAATTATGGAAAAATGTAATATTTTATACATGTAAAAAAGCACTATTTAAAAATTTTTCTTATAATAAAATGACAATTGCATGATTTGAGAAAGTGTGCATCAAAATTCAAACAATGTGGAGACAAATTTTATAATAAGAAATTTAAGTACAATAAAACATTGGATTAAAACTATTTTAGCATATATTATATCATCTATTATGAAATTCAATTCCTGAACACAAAAAGTTACCAATAAAATAATATTAATTATTTTCTTCAATTGCTATTTTTAAAAGAAAAAAATTGCTATTTTAATGTAGCAAGTAAAATGATTAAATTATGATTAATAATATAGGCACACACACACAAACTAATATTTTTTTCTTACATCAATCAGAAAAAATTATGCTTCGTGATAGCTAAAATGCGCATAACAAATCATAATAGTTTGTAAATATGATAAATATCCAGTCGATCGATATTTATTAGTTAGTAAAAATATTTTACATGACACACCGTTACAGAATAAATTTAAGCTTTGAAGTAATTGAAAATAACACAGAAATTATTACAGCATCAAAGGAGAAAGGGAGATAAATCATATTCTTATCGGGATCACCAGATTTGCATCCCGATAAAGACCAATCTATGACCAGATTCCAAAACCGAAACATTATCACCGCAATCCCCAAAAAACGCCCCGTTGAATATAACCTTCCAAAGGACCAAAAGTTCAGATGCGTCAAGTTACTGGGAGAAAAATGTTCGCGTTAAATAATAATAATGAATGTATAAGATTGCAAAGTACAGAAACTCACCGATTTTTAGAGAGTTCGGTTATCCCTTTTTCTCAATCAGCAGAATCCAACTCTCCGGCCAATACAGAACTAATCGTCTGTTTTCTTTACTCATCGTCTGATAATCAATAAAAAGATCGCACGAGATATAAATGTATATATATATCAGCAGACAGCTGACTTCCAGTGTGTATAGACATCCACAATCCACAGAACGCTTGTAAAACTGAGAGTCATCCAAACAAAAATAAACTAGACGCTTTTTACAGAAAGGTCAGTGATTCCGTTCGAGCATCGTTCATTCACGAATTGGACCTTAAAAGAAATCCACATGTCTTTCGTATGTCCCAACGTGACTTACCGGACCAAGAGCCGACTCACTTTTCAATCTGCCTCGGTACCTTCACTTTCCGTCTCTGAATGTGCGTATATTTCTGGCAAGCGAATCGACCCGCCTGCTTGGAACAGTCCATTGTACGCGTAGGGGTGCGCGCTCGTGTACTACTCGGGAGACGGACGAGAACGTAAACAAACAAGAACAGGTGATCGTGCAATCATGCGTCCCTCTAATTTAGCCCCAAAGATATTTCTGATGCCATTTCATTAAAAAAGAGATCAGCTGGAAGTGGGCTGCAATTCGCTGTGATCTGGAAGGTTGGGCAACAGAGAAGTCAAGTTTTTCTTTGACCTTTTTTTTATTTCCTCCCCACATATTTGCGCAATAAAAACTTCATAAAATCTTCTGAACGTGTAAAATAAAAGCGAAATTATCTCAATAACTCGTGTCGGATGAGGCACGCTTCCTCGATTTTTCTCGCTTCGAAAGTTTCGGGTGAATGGAACAAAAGTAAAAAACTGTCCGAAATTTTTATTTACTTAATATTATTAAGGAAAAAAAAATAATAAAAATCTCAAATTAGTAAAGGTAAAATATTTATAAAATTATGCATATTCAGTTCATGACGAAGCACTGAATTTTATTATTTAGTGCTTCAAATACCAATGAAATCACTTTAATATATTAATTTTACAATTCCAACAAAAGTTAAATTTTCTATCAGACGGAACTTGCCATAATACCACACGTTTTCTATTTAATTATTAAAAGTTCCTGTTATTTTCACCAAATATAACTTAATAATAATATTCTCAGTAAAGAAAATACTCTTCTATACTTTATTTATTAATGATTTTCATCTTAAATATAATCACAGAATATTCCTGAAAATTGTTAAATACTTATTGACTTTTTAATATGAAGGAACATTTAATATGAAATATATTTTTTGTTGTAAAATGATTTCTTGTAATTAAATTTTCTTATGTTTGAATTTTGAACACAATTATTATTATAGTTGTATAAATTTACTCAGTGTACGAGAAAAGCTCTTACTTTTGCAACTGTTTTTAATGCTTATTTTAAATTTACAGATGAAAAAGATCATAAAAAAATTTTAAAAATATAATTCATGCTTTTATTAGATTAGCCCTAAGAGTTATTAAAAAATTAATGGTTTTATTATGTGTCCTCTTCGCTGTTAGAAATATTCTCTTCAATTCATTCAAGCTCACTTGTGGGGATTATGTCCCCACAAGTTAATCCACATGTACTGCACACCCTCAAAGATTCATTTGTATTTGAATTTGATAATTGTTTGAATTTAACAGTTGCCTTTGCGTTTCTGAAATCTAAATCTTAGAATTATGCTTTACATTAATTTAAGATTTGAATTCAATCTTTTCAATACTTCAATTGTGTGATATTTCTGTGAAGCCGTTATTGCAGAGAAATGTGAAGATGAAAAATTGTCTAAATTACGAAAGAGAAATGTCATTACTTACTGTTGTTGCAAAGATGGTGTAAATAAGGAATCTACAGAGTCCTCTTATTATTTATTATAAATTTTAGGGAGACTACTTTTATTCACTAGTTAAAAAAAACTGAATGCGTGTTTCTTTAGAAGCAATGGACTACGAGGAAAGAATAACAATCTAGAGTTATTTTAACGCTACAACTTCCACTGGAGATCATATTGGTCTATTCTATCACTTTTTCATTTCAATAGAAAACAAATTCCAAGAGTAAGGCGGAATTACTGCTCGTTCATAGGACAGGGGGCCAGACAATTGAAGGTGTACATTTTGCAGGAGCGTTGCAGAGCCTCAAAACGCGCATTGCAACTCAGCTAAGTCAAGGGCTATCCAATCCTCCTACTGTGAACCAAAATAAATTATACTCCAGGGAACATCGATGTTGCATTTTTGATTGATATCGATCAACTACAGAGCAGGACGTTGGGTAGTGTTTTATCTGTTCTAACTTACGAGACGTGAATAAACCGACTCTTGTACGACTCACAATCTATGGGAAATTAGAGCATTTCGAAGGGGATTTAAAAAATGTTGCTGTCTTAACTATTCATTTCAGATGATTCAAAGAGTAAATTCAATTTTATTTGCTTGTTAGTAAATTATTTCATCATGGTAAGACAGAATAAATTTTACTCGAGAGAAAATGGACGTTAATTTTCTTATTAATTTATAAATTAATAAGAAAGAAAGTTATTTATAAATAAATTAAGACATTAATTAATTTATAAATAACGCCAATCGAAATGGGCATTTGGTAGTGTTTCACGTGAGCTAACTTACGAAGTGTGAAAAATCAACAATTAAACAACGCACAATTTTTGAAAAGTTAAAGCAATAAGAAGGGTATTTAAAAATATCTTGCTCTCTTATTTATCCATGATTGGTTAAACAAAGAATAAATTTAACTAGTTATTTATTTGTTTATTAGTAAACTATTTCTTTACAATAACCCAGAATAAGTTCTGTACTAGAGAACATAGATGTTCCTTTTCTGATTGATGTGCCTCCATATGTCGCAATGTGCGTTTGGGAGTGTGCCCTGCCTCCTGACTGGCAGATGAATAAATTAAAAATAATTTTCTAAGAGTTTGAAAAGAAAGAAAGTCAAATCTTTAAAAAGCTTATTGTTTTAGATATCAATAACAAGTTATTGAAACAAAAAATATAATATTATTTGTTTAATAAAAAATATTTCCTTACAAGAAGCCAATAAATTCGATGCAAGTGCATATGGATGCTGTATTTTTGATTTGTGTATTTAAATTGCTTAGAATGGGCAACGGGTGGTATTACCGGTAATTTACCTTAAGATATGCTAACAAATCAACTATTCTATTCTATTTTTAATTGAATTATTAATTTAAAATGATTTTAAAATGATTAATTTAAAATCTAAAATGATTTAATTTGAAAATGAAATTTAGTAATTTAAAATACTATATATATATATATATATATATATATATAACTAAACCTATGACCCAACAATCCATAAGGGCCAAGGCCCACAGTGTTCATATGTGTTTTTCTGACAGTGGGCCCAGGGATGCAAAGCATACGTCCCTCTGTTAGGTGGCCAGCCTAACGCGGAACTCTTAGTATTTAGTTCCTAAGTATGTTTGGCACTCAGTTTATCGAAACTCGGATGGAATAAATCTAGGACCCGCGCCTTGGGAGAGCGAAGCGCTAACACTAACCTACCGAGCTTCTATTCATACATGCACATATCTATTGTTTCATTTCCAATGAAATAAAAGAGAAATTTTTGTGGTTGTTTACAGCCATCACCGTCTTAAGTTATATAAACACAAATTCTCGAATCTATCTAGTCTACTTACTGTTGGCTCTTAAAGGGAATTGCTCCCTTTCTGCAAGTATTTCGAATTATACGATAAGTATGATTATTTAAGACTTAATTTACAATTACTGATACAATTTACTATTTTCAGTTTCAGAAGCAAGATAAAGCGTAAAAGAAAACAATTTGAAAACAGACAAAAATAAACGGCTTTATGTTTATAAAGCGCGTCTAATTTTAGCTGCTCTCTTCCTTTTACTTGTTAATGAAGTGTGTCTTCTTCTCAGTTCTCAAGATTTACTTATTCGTCCTAGTAAGAAAAAATTACATAACCAGAATAATCCACGAGCGATTACAGGAATTTGATACCTTATTCCTATCAGTTACAAATTTAAATGTTACTATGGCAATTGTAGTGAACTGATCTGAGATTGAAAACTAATTAGTATAGCGATGATAACTGGTAATTAAAATGAGAAAACGTTGATAAATTAGATGGCAGAGTGATTGTCAGAAATATTCAAATTGTCTCATTTGGAAAGTTTTTGATGTGTCGTTTTCCCAAAAAGAAACATTAAAATGAAAGAGAAGGATAAATCTTATGCATACTATAACGAATGATATTGCTTACCTGCATCTCCTAAAAAGGAATTATTATCTAAGTTTAATACTTTTAAATTTTGGGCACTTTCTTTTAAGATTAAAGAATTACATTCTGTTACAGACGAATTTCTGAATTGACCTTAGTTCTCAGCCATTTCTACTGAAGAAGGAGAAATATGAACTTACTATATATATATATATATATATATATATATATATATATATATATATATATAATCGTCTTACTTTATTTATTTATTTACTACTTAAGAATCCCATAAAAAAAAAAAAAAAAAACCAGAAAACCCAGTAGAGAAATATAAAAATAAACTTAATGTAAAAAATGCTTTTCCACTTTTTATAGATAATTTTTGAGACACACAAAGCTTAAAGTATTGAAGTACCTTAAAATCTTTAAAGTATGGACCAAGTTAAGAGTGTGAAGTGTCTTAAAACCTTTGAAGACTCATGAAAACTCGTTCCCAATAGTTTACTTTCTTTATCTCTCGAGAACTATAAGTAAAATTTACTTTGAATAAATTCTTAAAGGATAAACTTCGGACTCCTTACAAGATCAATACACAGGCGAACTAAGCTAGAGATACCTTTAAACACTTTTTGGGCTATTTTAGTGATGCGAAATTATTTACAGTAAAATGTCCATTCTCATACATTAAAAACATTGTTGAAATTTATTGTGTTTGTTTTCAGCCGAGTCCAAAAATATTGAAATGCGCAGTGAATGAGTTATCCGAATTTGTACTTAAATTCCAAGAAATTGAATTAGAATTTTAAACCGAATCTGTTTTTGTTACAAAAAATTAATTCAGGGGGTTAAAGCACACTTGATTACGTTTAGGGTCCTAATCGTCCGAGAAACTTCAGGTAGCAGAGCAACTGCCCCTTGTATTTGATTTCGAAGCAGCGTGAATTTTTGACAATAAGTTTGGTAGAATTTAAGTGCAATTTCTCATTATGGCTTAGTTGAAAATTTTTGCTGTCTTAATGAGTGGATGATGTATTTAGTTATGTTCATATAACTAAGTAACTTTATAAAAAATTCCAAATTTTTAGCATTCAAATTTTAAAAATATTGCTTTATGATAATGTGTTGATCAACTCCTTTTGTTCTATATAATAAATACATAATCTTCTACAGTATAAATGAGAATTTGAACATTTTTATCTTTGAAAACTTAATATTCATATTATGGTGTAAATGAGGTATATTTATGAAAACATTTGGTCTTGAGATATTCCAGGTGTGTGATAATTCTGAGAGAAGGCGCTACACATTCCGCATGAGCATCTTCACAATATTAGCTCAAAGGCAGAGCTCATAAATGTCTCACGAGAGATTCGTCTTACAGCCATATTTAGTTCCGGAGGATTAAGAATTTCTTTTTAAAAAATGTGTCTTTCAAATTTTTTATATCTCTTTAAATATAGGAAATTACAGTTTACCTTTTCATACAAGAAAAGAAATGAAGGCGGAAATTTCAGAATCATTTGGCCACCAATCTTCAGATTTATTTTCCAAATGTATAAAAATACTATTAAAGTACACGGAGAAGTACCATGCTTGAATTTAATATACGCCCCCTTATATATTTCCTTCGAAATCACGATGCTCAATAGGCTGATTTTGTTGGATTTATAGGCTGCTTCTTATAATTCAAAATCAATACGACATGAAGAAATAATTATTAAATTCATAAAACACTTATAACTCTTCCCTAACACTCACAATATTCAGTTAGGTAGCAAGGAAATTGAGTAATTTGATGAAAACATATTTTACGATTTCGTACACACGTTTATAACCTTTTTCCATAGATTAAATATTTCTATTTGTCTTAGATTTGAAAGCAAGATTATTTGATTATAAAAAGAATAATAAATAGCTTTTTGCTTAAAAAATCTTTACAGAAAATAAGATCAATAACTTACTGGGTAGCATTTCGAGTACAAAATAAATTGTTCAATATTTGCATGATTGCAATTTTAAAAAATGTAAAATAAACAAAAATAATATGTAAATTGATCAAAATATGAGTTTTCACTGAATGTTTAAAATAAATTTTTAGTGGGAAGGTCACAACCCAGCATATAGGAAATGTATTTTATTTTCCCATTTTTCGTCTGTTGACACTATTTAGCGTAGTATTTCGTTGATCAGTACTGTACAATCGTGCCTAAAAATGTTTCGCAGAACATTTTTTTTTTATTATTCCATCCTAGAGAGTCATTAAAAACTATATCTATTGTTCAAGTGTTAAGAGAAAACACAGATACTTTGAAAGGTTAACAAAAATTGCTAAGGTTAAGACTTTTTGTGGACAACGCCTTCCTTGAAGACTTCACGAACTGCAAGAATACCGAGGAAACTCTCAGGCACACCCTCACTCTTTTCCACAAACAATTTTTTCCTGACAATCTTTCTCTGTTGAACAAGGGAATTCAGGACATTTTATTGAACACCCCTCATAATGGACAGCCTTACGATTTAATATTATAATTATAAGTTATTTTTAATATCCATTATGTAAATTGCCTTCAGAGAGGCTATATTCGGGTCGCAAGGGAGAAAACTTGGAAAACTTCTCAGAGCTCATCATGATAGAGGATTATGTTGAAGGTAGAATCTCAACATTTATCTCTGGTTAACGAGCAGTAGCTAGGATCGAACCCGCATTCTTTCGCTCTGAAGAACTTTATTCTACCACAGTGATCTTTAAAGAACCGTTTATTTGGGAAAATATGGTATTAAATCCAATCATTATTGAATCTACAAACAAATAACTAATAGAATTCTTTTCCAAATTAAAAACTCTCAGGCTGGACACTGCAATATCTGGAACGTGTTTTATACTACTTTAAAAAACTTCCCATTCTGAAATATAAATAAATAATTTTGCTTTATTTATTGTACACCAAACTCCCAAAATATCCAGCTGGGCAAAAAATATTGAACTTTTTCAATGTATTCAATGTATAAAGAAATTTCAATTGTTTTGATGTTTTAGAAATTTTAAGAAAATTCTTTCAGAAGTTTTAGATAGTATTTTGCTTTCATACTTTTCATAAGAATTAAATATAAGAGAGATAATATATTTAATCAATGAAAATTATACAATCAATAATACATATATAAACTCATGTACAATATTCCTTATAAATCACTAAAATTAAATTAGAAATGAATCCTTGAAAGTGATGACATCCAAATAAAGTTTTTATATGAAGTGGAGAACACATTAGTTCTCTTGCTCTTATAAAAAATATTTTTTATAAACTGTAAATCTGATTCTTTATAATAAATAGAATAATAATGAAAATCCTTGTTGTCTTAGGAGAGAAAATTGACTGCAGCAAACCATTATCATAACCTGAAGAACGATCCCCCCTCCCCATTTGCTTCCCTTCTCCTCAGGCGATGAAGGCGAGGGAACCATCTCCATTTGCAAAATGTCTGACCAAGGAGATCATTCCAGAGGCTCTTCTGCTAACACTTGTCAGTTTTTAAACTTCCATTGATATTCTTTTAATTTGGGATGATGGGTTCGGGAAGCACCAGCAAAATGTATCGTTTTTATTACATGTATTAATGGCCAAATATTTTATACTCTTTCGTTTACGTGAAAAATAATTTTCAAGCTCATTTATTTCTACTCTAAAATTTGAAGAGCTTTTGTAATTTTGATGTAAATGGAGAAATTCTCTACTTTATAAGCTTCAAGGATTCAGAATTCCAGAGCAAAATTAAGAAATTTATAGTTCAAATAAAACATTCAGGAATATATAATTTCTTTCCATTGTGAACCCGAATCTACAACTTCTTCGTTTGTGAGTCAGAAATAAAATATAGAAATTTATTATGATCCACAAGTAAGAAATTATGGTTCCAAATTGAAAAGGTTCTTAATCCGGTAAAAAAAAAATAAATAAATAAATAAAAAAAAAAATAAAAAAAAAAATCGACTTTATAAAATTATTGTCTGACATTTTGAAACATATTTCCCTGAAAAATCAACAAATTACTTTAATATCCTTTGAATAAAAATTATAATTATTTATGCTAGAGTATGTTTTCAATACACTAGAGAGAGAGAGAAAGAGAAAGGTATTACATTATCTTCGACAAGAACTTGTCCAATATTTTTTTAAAAATAGCTTTTTAGGCAAAAACCTGTTTTGTTGCAAAATATTACCGTTATTGCAAAATATTTATAGTAGTGCATGTTCAAAAGCTGATTGTTATAAAACTTTCTGAAGAAATTTCTTCTATATGTGTTAAAGGATCTTCAGCATGTAAATAATATTGAATACAATTTCACACACATATTGAAAAAAACAGCAAATTTAAGATTCTAAGGAAAGTAATCTGCCATAACTTTATTTCGTAAGTTTTGGTTAATAGAAATAATCAGGAAAATAGCATTTCCATCTTATATTATATATATAAATGGCCAATGATTTTGAAAAGTTTAACCTAAAAAGGATTTGCTTAAAAATGTTATAGCAAAGTATTTTTTATCAAAATAAAATACATAATTAATTTGATAAAAAAATTTAAAAAATGCCTTCACTTTAGTGTCAATAATTTAGCACAAAAAAGAGCTGCTTAAATCGTAATCATACAGGATGTGCATGCTATTTTGTGAAGGATCAAATTATTTAAGTGACGCATTGGTTTCATCAATCATCTCATTTTTTATGTATTTTTTTAAATGTATATTTATTTTTTTAAATGAGAGAAATTTTGCAGCAATATTTTCTAATAATCTCTGATTTCAACAAACTCTTTTGCATTATCTCACAGATTGATATTATTAGGTATTAAATTTGTAATCACTTGTTAGTTAAAAAATAAACAAACACAACACACTGATTTTCTGAAAAAGGTTAAATACTGTACAAAGCATTGACCATAAATAATCAGTTATTTAGAACATATCATTGTAAAATGTAACTTTTAACATTATATTCTCATTCAAATGCAAACAGCCGAGCTGGATGCCGAATGGTTAGAGCTCTTGCCTTCGGTTCAACAGTTCGTGGGTTCAAATCCCACCTTGGGCATGGATGTTTGTAGTGGTTCGGAATCCACTTTAAACCCTAGATCCCGGGTCTAATTAGCCCTCGTGTGCAAAAGTGACCGCTGAACGACAAACAAACAAATGAAAACAAAAATATATGTAATTTGAAAATGTCTCGAAAAGCGTAATATTTATCCGAGTTATTTCCATGAATATCGTACTGTAAAAGGAAAAAAAAAATTAATTACATCTGGGAACACTGTTAACTTTGTTCAGCTGTAAAAACAATTTGGTAAACTGTGTTCATCTACGTTCAAAATTCGAATAGCTGAAAAGCTGTAGCTTTAAAGAATTGACATTTAGAGAATTCAAATATTCAATGAATTATCTTAATGTGCACACTATTTTGCAGACATCCTTATCTTTCAAAGAGCAATGAATCTTACAATATTCCGAAATTACCATTCTTCTGCAAATAGCTTGAATACAATTAAACAATAAAATTACGAAATAGCTGAAAAAAATGTAAAAGTATGAAACTCTGCAAAATGTATGGACTATATGTGCATGTATGTCTTTTTGCTATATTGTAAGGGTATCAATCTTCTAACTGTTATTCTAATGTTTAATTAATCATATTTATTATCACAAAACTGAGAAACCAGCAACAATTCATAAATCCTAATAATCAAATAAATATTACACTAGTTGGTTGAAATCCAATTTCTATGGTCCATTTAACCGACGAAGAAAATCCTTCTCAAACTGTGTCGTTCATTTTAAGTGAATATCAGTGGGATAAAAAAATTTTTTTTTGCTTACTTTATTGCCAAAAAACGAACTAAGGTAGTTTGAAAAACGAATAGGGAAACGAATTCTGTTAACAGACAAAACTTATTCCATTCGGATTTTCATATTTTATCTTTGTTGCCAAATATTTGATGAAAGAAATATTAAATTAGAAAATTTTAAACGTTATAATTTAAAAATCTTAGATTTTGTTTATCCTCAACTCAGCAATGTTTTGCGAAAACATTTTTCTACAAAGAAGAGCGTTGAATCTTTTATAAATGTTAATTAATAATATGGGACATTTTGAATGTTTCTGCTTTCTTTAAGCCGTCAAAATGTGTTGAAGAAGAAATATCAAAATTAAGAAAAATATTGAATGGCATCAACAAAATACGAGCATAAGATATTCATCAAATTTTAAATGTCTTACATAATGCTTCTAACCTTAAATTATTTTTTATATTTCTCAAA
The DNA here is from genome assembly GCA_030067965.1 of Latrodectus elegans. Taxonomy (NCBI): domain Eukaryota; kingdom Metazoa; phylum Arthropoda; class Arachnida; order Araneae; family Theridiidae; genus Latrodectus; species Latrodectus elegans. The sequence goes on along the minus strand of CM057817.1, from coordinate 3,388,326 downwards.
AATGAGTTATTTATAACTTTCTACTCTCTATAACTTTGTGATATTCATTAATAATTACAATAGCCTTTTCATAAATAGTATGGCATTTTAAACTTATTACACAAGAACTCAAAGCCTTCGTATCCAATGGACAGTTAGAGCATACAATAATGCTGCATTTCAAGATTTTTTTTTTTTTTCGTAAATTCATGTGAATAATTTTGAGAACATTTTCGGAGATAAAATTGAATATAATTTTTGAATGGAAAACGATCCAATATATAATTTTCCTCTTTATACAACTGAACAAACTCTGCATTACATGTGATTAACAAAAGCGGAAGCAATTCTTTTCTGTTGAACACTTTTTTACCTTATATCGGAATTTAAACAGACTTACTCATCGAGTGATCGTCGGGTGTATTTGTTCAGCCGCTGGGTAAAGAGCCTTTCTCTTGCGCAGAGTGACCCTTTCATGCTTGTTTCGGAATTGCATACCAACTGCAATAAATGCCGATAACATTTTCCACCCTATCACACTGTAAAAATATTATTAAAAGTAAACATAATCCAACTGCGAGCATAATTTCATGCTTCCCTGGCACAAGGAATCACCCTTCTAAAGCTCCCTACCAAACCACAGGGAGAAATGATTGGAATCCTCGGCGCCGTTCACTGCGTTATCTCTTGGGTATTATGATAAGGTATCAAACAATTGCATGAATACACAAAACAGTTATTTTATCTTTCCCTCCTCCTCAAAGAATAGGAAATAAAAGGAGACATCAAATTACGATTATAAAATGTCTTTCGCCAAATAGTTGAAGATAATAAAGGAATTATAAAAATATTGCTGTAACAGTAATTTTTTTATTCACAATAGCTTTTGTTTCGCATTTAGAGATTCGTGAAAAAGTTTGCCGTTTAAAAATAAATATTGCAATAAAAATATGCTACACATTTTTAATGCATATTTGTAATTCTGTTACGCTTATTTACAGTGCTGCTAGGTAGGTGCTGTCGTATGATTGAGAATATAATATGTATGATGTTAATTTCGACAACAGACACACTTTTGAGAAGAGATTTAGCCACCAACACTTAAAAGAGTACAGTCGGGACATAAATAAGCGAATACATGTAATGAAATATTTAAAAATATATTTTTAAAAAAAATCATGAACTAAATTTTATTTATGATATCATCATGATTTGTTCTACTTACACACACACACACACACACACACACACACATAGATATATATAGGTTAATACACTCTTCATTGTTAGCCTAGCAGGGAAAAGAAAACTTGCTTCGAATTAACATTTTTATGCAAATAGAATATTGTATGATAAAAGTTTCATGCAAAACTTGTTTATATTTTCCTTAAACTTTAAAACTTTTAAAATATAGCTTAAAATATGTGAAAGTTACATATTACTTACATTAATATTACATTACATGTAAAATAAAAATATATTGCATGCTAATATTACTGTTTTATTTATAACTATATGATAATTTATAAATATAATGTTAATATTTTTAAGTTAATATTTATCCTATTTTATGTTAATATTTTTGATAACACTTGGGCTCTCGTCATTAAGACGTTACGCATCTAAAATATCTGTTAAGAGAGAGGTAACGTCGCACGCAGTCTTGGCTTCGAAAATATAGGCTTGCTTCTAATGATTTGAGGGTACAATTGTCGTGGATAATCCGCTAAGTTATGTAAAAAGGAAACAAATCAACACTAAACCGTTCATACACAACTATGAATACGAACAATTTATGCACACAGTATGTAACATCAACATATTTAATATTGGAGGAATTATAAATTGTTCACTTCTCACAAATGTATGGATTTAGTTTTCAAAAATTTTTTCTCTAGAATCAGAGAGGCTTATATGTATCCTTGGGATCCATGCGATTTCAAAAGTTGATCTAGTATAGCAGCAGGTGGTGTACTTCGGACCAGTCGTGGTGGAAGCATGTGTCCTACGTTTTCTATTGGCGATAGAAACAAGTAGGCAGAGGAAGCAACAACACAATCAGATAGGTAAAGAAGAATTGAACATTGCATGCCCCGTATGGTCACGCATTATATTGTTGGAATGAAGCTGATGGCAAACACTGAAGATAAGGGAGGACGAAGATCTTGAGCATCTTAAAGATGTAGCGCTAGTTGTTCAGTGCAACCAGCAATTAGCACTACATGCAATGCGGGACGAAAATTCCAAATTACCCGAAACTATGATGCAGGGCGCATAATCAGTGTGGCGATGCACAGCGCAATAGTTCGGCAACCCTTTATCACAGTGTCTCTGAACTCGAAATCTATCATCAGAGAGTCTCAAGCAGATGCGATAATAAATCAGGAAAAACCATGTCGCTCCATTCAGTTGTCTGAATCCGCCTTTCATTGCACCATTGGCATCTCAAACGTTTGCATTTTACAATCAAGGATTAATGAAGCAAGGGACGCCTTGCGGCTACTCCACTCAATTACGAGCGAACACGAATGCTGCATAACAGGTTGAAGCTGTTGAGTTAAGGTTTGTGATGTGGCTGAATAATCCATCAATGCCATGCGCACAATATGTCTACCCGCACGTGGGATGGTAAAACGAGATAGATGCGATGGGTCTCATTGGGCCACCGTCTCTTTCAGCATACAACGATGAGGGAGCTGCATCCCAGTTACTTGGTTTCGTCCAAAACGATCACATGATAGTCCGCCATCCTTATAAGCTACTGTTCTTCTACCGTTGCACTCAGACATTTATCTGATGTCACCTAGGTGTGAGGCTGCTAAACAATTTACTAAAAAAAAAAAAAAAAAAAAAAGAAAAAAACGTTCTGTTAACATTCCTGCAATCTTTCCCATTCAGGGATGCCTTTTCTCTTTCGAAAGCGACTGGAAAGCAGCATCTCAGACACCCGTGATACGCTGCACTGCCGTTACTGCACACTTCATCGTCGCAAACGCGTGCAGTGAATTTCCCGAGATTTGAACGTTTCCTTCACATTGTTGCATTTTGAGTAGTCAGCCGAGTGTACACGGATATATTTGCATACAAACATTTGAGATAAGAATTTTCTAGTAATACTGAGAAATTAGAAACCTGTAATTGATGTGTAGCAAGATGATAGTCTTAGATATTAGTTTGAGTTTGAGACAATTGTTTATAGAATTTTATATAATAAAACAATGGAACTCAATTTTCTGTGTATTGATACATTTTTCAAATATATAATCTCTGTTCATGATAGAATGAAACATAACTAGTGAGGCATGATTCTAGAAACCACTTTTAAAGTAATCCTTACTGAATATGAGAGTTACAAGCTGTAAGAATGAGGACTCCACACTTTTCTTCCAGTCATTGATCGATGCTCAACTTCAAACGTTCAGATGTGTAATATTAAGATTAAACCAGTTTTAAATAAACTTTTGTCAAATACGTTACTAAATTGACCTTATACTTTACTAAATTTACCTACTACATTACTAAATTTACGAATGTATTTTAAATATACATCGAAATATATTTCTGGCTTAAAAACTCAAATATCAGTGAATTCCTAAAACCTTTCCTGCATTTTTATCAACTCCGCAGTATCCTATCTGTAAGACTCACTCGATACGAAACAATAGAGTAGAAAACATCCAATCACTTTATGGTACTCTCCTCACTGAAGAATAAAATTAACAATTTTATATATATATATATATATATATATATATATATATATATATATATATATATATATATATATATATATATATATATATATATATATAATACATATACATAATATTTCCTGGAACAATACATTTAATTTTCCCATATAAGATATATAAGACTTCTCTTTCAAATAACTGAGTACGACAGAATTTGTTCTCCAAGAAGCCCAAACTTTTTCTAACAAAGTGATTTCCGGAAATAAAAATTGTTGGATATTTACACTTGGTCGGATCAAAAGATCACATGGTCGGATCAAAAGAATAAAGAGCTCTCTCTCTGTATGTGTGTGTGTGTGACGTAAACATGAGCTACGACATTAACAAACATTCAACAACCAATCAAGGGCAACGGAAGCAGCCATATATCTTCCATCGAAACGATATTGATTAAATCCACTGCCTCTTATGGAAGTGGAATTGTTTTTATCACATCTTGTTTGGAGAGCTGGAAAATATTGACTGACCACACTGATTAAAAGTAGCCATACAAGTGGACTTATTTTATTAGTTGTTTATTCTGCTAGATCCCGCCAAACAATTCCTGTTATTTCTTGGTTGGTTGGTTGGTTGGGTTTTATGGCGCAAGGTCCAAAAAAGGACATGCTGCGCCAACTGTTATTTCTTGAGATATCTTTTCGGACAATATTAAGAGTTGTCTTATTTTATGGTTTGTTATGTTTTACGCATATATTTAATTTCATATTATTGGGGATGTCTCTGAATTTTAGAAGCAAACAAATCCTTACATTAGTTTATGATTATGATATATTTATATTACATTATCATAAATTAATGTATAGTATTTGTAATATTTTACATAATGGATTTCAAAAGTTTTGGGAAAATAGCTTCGTACAATGCAAGTTGGAATATTTAAGTGAAATATTTTAAAGATTCTTTAGCATTTGTGTGTGTGTACTTATTCCGAATAAATGTATGCATTACACTTACTAAAAAGTAATCAAAATAGATCTTTTAAAATTGCAACAAATTTTAATTTATTAAAAATTTATTTATAAATTGAAAGTTTTGAAATAAGTTTTCAATTTAAAGGATCTTTTCCATAACAAATTAACACTAGATAATGTTTTCTAATAAAAATCAGGAAATATTGCTGTAAAATTTCTTGAGGAAATTGATGCGGAATGCCTGATGAAACGCGCACATTCAATTATTCTCATTTTCCCTTGATCAAGCGATACTTGAGCTGGTGGCTTCTTCAGTTTCACTCGCCTCACCTACGGAATGATCTTGTGAACATGATTTTTAAAAAGTTGGCATTGGACCAGCTACAAGTGGAAAGCAAACAAATTACGTTTCAGTCTTCAAGACTAGTTAGGTCATCTCCATTATTTTGAACTCCGTACATCAATGATAAGGAACAGTAAACTAGGTCTAAATACCTCGAACTTTTACCAAACGTGATAGAATGATACAAGCCATATATATGTTACCGTGAAAGACTGAAATCAGAGAATGTCGACATTCACCGGTGAATGGCAACAAACTCCAAATACGTCGGTGAAAGATTGAATATTTCATTACATTCTTGTCGACATTCACCGGTGAATGGCAACAAACTCCAAATACGTCGGTGAAAGATTGAATATTTCATTACATTCTTGTACATTCGGACCCTCACCGGTGTATGTCGACAATCACAGATATGCTCTAGTGGAGGTCGAAAAGAAAGGAGCCAACAAAGAGGCGACTAATTATTTCTCGCCAAATCCTTTGTTCTGGTGGAGTCTCCCGCCAAATCTTGGCGAATGGCTGTTTCCAGCCAAATCCTTTGTGCTTGTAGGGTCGGTCAGCTTTGTTAGTTTTATGCATATGCAAGGTTCGATGGTGAGAGCAAAGTTTTCTTAATTTTTTTTCTGATTTCCTGATTTATACAGAATGGATACTTTAGTGAATCGTGATCTTTTTCTTGAAAAGTTAAATGTATTGATTGCGAGTAAACGAGAAGACAATTGCTTTTATTTTTCTCGACAAAAGTACTCTAAAATACTTTCTGAAGTGGTTTCTGCTGAAACTAAATGCAACACACCTTTGGATTACAGACGATTAAAACGTTTTGACGTTTTAAAAATTAATGATGAAGAGAAGTTAATTGTACCATTAAAACCAGGAGAAAAGAATATAAAGTATTATGTTAACAATGAGAATTGTTCAGTATCCTATATGAAACTCACACCATGATAGGCCATGGAGGAAGAACACTCATGCTTAAAGAGTTGCAAAATAAATACAAAAATATTACTTATGAAGTTGAAATATTGTATGTATACAAACAGTTTCAAATGAAACACAGTGCTCCAGTAATATTGCAATCAGATAATGATAGAGAATTCAGTAATCAAGTCATATCCGAAATATGCGCTATGTGGAAAGAGAAGACAATTGCTGGACAATCTCAAGGAAAGCCTCGTCACAGTCAAACACAAGACTCAGTTGAAAGGGCCAATCAGGATATACAGAATATGCTAACTGCATGGATAGACGATAATAATACAAATAAATGGTCAGAAGATTTACCCTTTGTTCAATTTGCCAAGAACACTACATACCATGAAGGAATACGCCAAAGTCCTTATGAAGCCATGCTTGGCATTAAAGCGAAAAGCATACCATCGTCTTTTTTGACTAGCGAACAAATCGCAAGTATCAAAATTGAGGAATAACTTGAAGAAATCACCAATACTTTTGAAACCGAAGAACAAATTGAAGAAACTGGTAATACTTCTGAAAAAAATTTCAGTGGTGGTCTAGCCAAAAACCAAATTTCAAAGAAAAATATTGAAGAAGAATTGCAATCTACCACGTCTTCACATCAAATTCTGAATGAAAAACACGAGTTAATTTTTATAAAAAGAGCAGCCGCGAAAGAGAATCTTCTACTGCAAGCAACAAAAATGTTGCGAACCTTACAAAATCAATTTCCTCCTGTTCAAATGGGTGATACTGTACGAATGCAAGTCCCTGATGTCGACCGTGGTCGCACATATAATCGAAATGTGTTAGAGGTTGTTATTGGAATAGAAGACTCCGACTTCTATAAACTTGCGAATGAAAATGGCACCCTCAAGCAGCTTTACACACGTAATCAGTTCGAAATTTGTAAAGAAAAGCTCCTTTCCATAGCTAAGATTTCTTTTCAAAAAATTTCGCTGAGAAAACCAGTGGGCAAGGCTATACACGTTATCATTGCAAAAGGAAGTGTTCCACAAATAAATGCAGCTGTAAAAGCAAGGGCCTCTTGTGCAATTCAAAGTGTCATAATAGTTTAAGCTGTTGCAATAAATAAGATTTGATTCACATAATTTAGTAAGTTTTTTATTACTATTATTTTCTCATTTAGAACGTACTATATAGTTAAGTAAGTTTTAACTTCTATAATTTTCCTTTCTCATTTTGAAAGTACTGTGTGTTTTAAATTCTTAGTTAATCCTCTCAGAAAGAGAGGTGAAAAATGTATCGCGATTGAATTATGGAGAAAAAAATATAAAACTCGGACTTATTCAACATTCACCATTAGTGCATGGTGAATGTCGACATTCACCGGTGAAAGTCAGAAATAAGGGTATTTAGCAAATATTTCGGACATACACCAAGCGACTATGTGAATGTTGACATTCTCCAGATTTCGGTGTTTCACCGTAACATACATACACACACACACACATATATATATAAACAGATTACATTTCGGTTTTCAGGACCATATACATCTATTCTGATTCTGTTCTGTGAATCTATACATCAATTAGATCATCACTATGGCTTTAAACTCGGTACATCAACGATAAGGAGTAATAAACTAAGAATACGTACCTCAAACGTTTACCAAATACAAAATATCGAATGGTTCAAGTCATAAGTAAATGATTACGCCGCGGTCTTCAAGACCAATTTGGCATCATTATTAAGTCTGTACATCAACAAGGAGCAATCCACTAGTACCTTCAACTCTTGCCTCCCTGATCCCAGTTTAATTGAAAATTGATTTGTCCTACTATTACCGATGCAAAGAAAAGCCCTTTGCTTGACATTTAACACAAACTCTCTCTGCAATATTTTTTTACATAATTAAGCAGAATACATAAAAATCTTAGGTTTTTCTCTAACCAGTCATCGACAAGATTTTATTCAAATTAAAATAAGTTTATCAGCACAAATTTAATTTATTTCTTTTTTTAAAAAAATTATGTAAATTAATTTTTTGTTATTAATTATGTAAATTAAATTATGAAAATAATTTGGTTTGTTTGAAATGAGTTTTATCACAATTGCTTTTCGTGAAAAAAAAATGGAATCACATTTGTAAATAAACTGGTATCAATTTTTGAAACCAAAATTCAATCAAATGAGGTAACACTAAACGTTCATTCAAATATAAACTGAGAAAAATATCATTTGTAAAGTTTAAAAATAAAAGAATAAATTATAAAAAGTTACTAAAAATATTCCATAGATTACCAACCTCTCGAAAGATATGTCCGTTTAACTTAATAGCAAAATAATAGGTTTATATTTCTTTAAAACACATGAAACGAAAAAACCTGTTTATTTAGGATTACAGGAGTAAAAATGAAGAAAAGTTCAAAATACTTCGTTATTACAGTCATTACATTTGACCGAGTGAGAAATAATATTTTTGTAAAATAAACTTAGTATTTCAATTATTTGAATGCGAATTTAGGTTTCGAATTAAAAGAATAAGATGCAATTGTTCTCTTAAAAAAAAAAAAAAAAACATTTTACCTACATTTCTACTCATCTGGTTTACTAAGACAATTATAGAAGGAATTCTGCGTCGAAAGATGATCTGGCACCTAGAAAAACGTTTTAGTTCCTTGTATCCTGATGTGCCATGTCATCTGTTAATCATTAAATGGTTACAACTATCCAATGAAAAAAGTAAACCTCAGCAACCAGGATTCAAACCTTTTCCGTCTTATTTTTTTCTACATTAAAAATAGTATTCTTATTTAGTATTAAATTAGAATAACTATTTTTTAAAATTATAATGAGAAATTTTTTTTTTTTTTTGAAAATACTATCTTATTGTTATCGTATAAAATTTTCATAGTTATTGCACGTAAATGAGGCTACATATACATTTTATAACGCAGAATCTCTATTCATGAATTTAATAAGATTTTATCCCTATAACATAATGGTTTCAATTTACTCACCAAAATTTCCTATTTTCAACTATTTTTACATGCCTTGATAGCAACTCTTCACAAAATTCTTACCAAACTACATTGCAATATGTGTCGGAAATAATTAAGTGGAATGTTTCATATCGAGTCTCAAACATGCTAAATAAATATATAACTCTGATTTTATCATAGAAGTTCCTAGAGGAATACTCAATAATATATTCGCGCATTGGAAATAATTTTATTAATTCTCTTAGTGGTTTATTCAAAAACTCCAGTAGGACTAAAAGTTTATAGCAACTATATCACTCACCACATTCAAAAATCTTCGGTAGAAAAATATTTTGGAATATATATGTGTTTTTATACTCATTATATTCTACCCGTAGCTTCGTACTTCTAGTATACATAATAGAATATTCTAAAAGTTTATGCTCAAAGTCGCCTTATAAAATTCGCATATCTGCTTTCGAAATCGTAAAACCGTATTTGTATTTCTGTTTTAAGAGGAAAGACTTGTATTCGTGGGTGTACACAATTTTAGGTGCTCTTCTGTTGAAACGAACTAAGTTATTGAAATGGTTCCCTCAAAGAAAGAAAGGATTTGATTTCGAAATAGAAAACAGAAAAGAACAGAAGAAATAATTTTTACAATGATGATTAGAAATGGATCTGAAAGTATAAAACAACAGTATTTTTCATGATTATATTAAGTGCCCATATAAACATTTCCGAATTCGCATCAGATTCGCCAACATTGATAGTAACATGGGAGTCATTTAATGAAGACAACTCGGACCCCCTCAGTTTTTTTTTTAATCCTAGTGTCCAAGAAATTGACAATCGTGCGAAGAATCGAACCCGAGCATATCAATTCGACACTTACTTATTAATACCTATTTAACTTTTCTAATGCTGAAGTCTTATATTTTAAATACCAATAAAAATTCAACATTAGAAAGATATTCAGGACAACGCATACTCCTAAATTTAAAAAAAATATTCCAAATAATGGAACTTTGAATGATTTTACTGCATACAGAGATTCTAATAAAAAGAAGACAAAAAAGGAAATAAGAATTAAAATATGCAAAATAAAAGTTCTTAGTAAAAATAACTGTTTCCCAATTTGATTTTTATTCAATGTTATTTGGAGCACTTGTAGAAAAGCCATGTTTTGTATGCCAGATTTTAGCAGATTAAGTATTTTCCTAAACTCTTCCTGTCAAAACTGCGATCACAAAACAGGATATTTTAATAATCAATCCATTCAGGAATAAAATAATAATCCAAAATTATTGAACGGATTCTTTACAGTGAGGAGGTTATCAGCATTCTTTTATCAACTGAATAAGTCTTAAGAGTAATCGAAGAGAAGGCAGCATCCTTTCCTTTTATCAATAATTACATAGTTTTCAAAAATAATGACAAAACACAAAAAAGAACGTTATCAAACTTCTCTTTTGAAAAATTAAGTTTTCGCTTAATGCTTGTGAATTTGTATCTGCACCTTTACGTAGCATTGGAGTGGTAACATCAAAGTTATAATAGTCATATCAATATGCGTTGCATTAGAGCTGTAACGCGAATAGCATAGCTATAACTAATACATAAATTAAACTTATATCATTAGTATATAAATATTTGGAAATTTATAAGTGGCATTATGTCCTCTTAAATCAAAATATCATTATTTGGTAATTTTAATAAGATTTTTTTACGGAAAAAAAGCAAGGCATTTCTCAAATTACAAAAATTTATTTTTAATATTGCTTTTGTTTTAATATTGCATAAAATATATTTAGACGCCTCGAAAAATTTCTTTCCATATTGATCCGATAGGGCACTAGGTATATTCTTTACTTTGAGTGTTTTAAATTACAAAAAAGGATCTTCAAAAAATTAATATTTATTTTAACCTCGAATTTGTGAAATAAATCATAAAATATAACGTTTACAATTGATAAATCAGATAAATTTGATATATCTAATCAATACAAAAAATTTTAATTACATTAAATATGCAATTCCTAATTTTAAAAATTTTATTGCAATTCCCTTAATTAATATACAACGATTGGCTACATTAGAATATAAATTTTTATTATAAATGCATATTAAAATGATTTATTATGATAATATAATAGTATATATTTATTAGAGAAATTATTTTATTATATATTATATGTATAATATAAAAATTTTGTACAGTTTCATTTATTAAGTCTCGAACTATTACAGTTTCTTATTTTTTATAGTTTTCTATTTAATAATTCCCTTTGATAGCTGTAGATGTACTGAAAAATATTATGCTAATAACTTCCACAGAAATATGCAATTAAATAAATTAAAAATATTTAATTAAAGTAATTGGTTCAGAACACTAACCATAATTAATATTTCTCTTTTTATTTATTAAAATATAAAGAATCACTCATATAAGAAAGAAGATCTAATTATCTGTTATGACTTTAACACAGACAAAGCTCTTAAATTTACTTCTTTATACCCAACATGAAAGCAAGAAATATTCCTTAAAAGAGACCAGTCTTAATTCGATTAATATTGCCAACACTATAATCACGAAAATTGAATCCCCCCAGAATAAATTCGTCATACAAATGGCTTCTCTGTTGATTCCTTTTCCAAACGATCTCGATAAAAATAGAATTTAATCAAAGTATTACCGATTGAACTCGTCATTGGCGTGTGTTAGAAAAGGGCAACCACAAACTGACACGAGGATTTAGTTGAATAACGCATAGAGAGAGTCGCTCTTTGTGCCAGAGTAGGAAATCCTGTGATAACTATGGGAGCAGACCCATCCTGTTCTCACCCTGACGAGGGATGGAAAGAACAGGATGTACTAATAAAGCAGACGATTAATTATAGAAGTCTTTCGTCAGGCTTTTGTTTTTCGCGTCCATCTATGACGTGTGCAACGGCCTCAGTAACGAGCCAGCTTCTCGGGTAAATGGAAGTAACTCCGCTAGAATGGCCGTTAAGGCAAAATTTATTCCCTTTACTTCTGTTAACAAAACAGATTGACATAAAGGGTATTAGCACCCGCTTTCCAGTGACTTGTTGGCATTTTCCCATACTTACGACAGCACAGTTTCCATTCAGTTACAAAATCAGTTTATCCGCCAACAATAACTATACATATTTTAATTACTTGTCATTTCGACTAGAAATTAAAAGAAATAAAAGGACGCAATTTACACATTACCTGTCATAATTAACAGTTTTTGGAGCGACATTTCTATTTTAGTACTGTACTTTCTTCAAATACAGTTGATTATTTTACTGATGGCATTTTTAAACAATAAAAAGCTTACAAATGATGCTTTATAATCATATCACAATGTGCATATGAATTGTACTCGAGATTTTCACTCGCGTACAATTATCTATTTCCATTAAAAAGCGAATAACAGAATACAAGTTTTTGGCACAAACGTTCCTGGTGATTTGGAATTTTCTGCAAACATCAAGACTGATCTCCATGTACAAAAAGGGACCTTGGAAGGACAAACCCAAGCCAACCGAGAAACCACACTATTTTTAAAGGTAAATTTAAAGCAGGGAAATTGATGCATTTAAAAAATAATTGAAAACTATTCATCATTATATTCATAAAAAAATTGTTTTTTCACAGCTAAACTACTTAATAATTTTTCAATAAGTCTTTTAATACAAGCAAAAATAAATAAAATGCTTATTTTGTGTTATAAAATTCCGAGCAACAAGAATCGTAATTTAAATGTTTTTAAAAGTTTTAAAGAGTTATTGTCCCAAAAATAATTCAGCCTTGTTTTGTAAATCAGTGTTGTTTTGAAGCAGAATATCTGTTCATAGAAACCGCACACAAATCAAGCTATTAGATCTATTACAATAAGTATAGATTTCACTGTTAAAAAGAATAAGTTAAATTACTTTATATTCTACTCCATCCACAAGGGCTTTAAAATATTTTGAACGAAGAAAACTTGTATGAATAATTTTCTAATGGGAAGAGATTAGCATTAAATAAGGTCCTCCAATGCTTCTCTTAAATATTGTGTAGGTAGGGAAATTCTTTGCTGAGTAGCCGAATTATAAGAAAAGTACACAGAAATCGGTCTTACTTCAAATGACGAGATTAAAAAGGATCTAAATTACAGAAGGATTCATTGTGTCGACCAAACAAAATTTTCAAGCGAAATGAGCATTTCCAAAATTGTTTTCCATTTATAAAGCATATGGATGCATTCAGGCTCTAAATTTGAATGTTTGAAAGGAAAATGTCAACTCAAATAATGGGAAAGGAAAAACGATATCGATTTGATGTTGCATCATTTAAAGATGCATTCAATGCAAATAAATTTTGTATATAAATTAAAAAGTGACGGGCAAATAAAAGGAATAATTGAAATTCGTGAAATTTGATTTTGCTTGAAATTAAAACAAATTTAAAAATGTTACAAAAAATAGAAGAAAGAAACGATTTCGTAAGTAATTTCGTGATCAAAATAATTAACAACAAAATTATAGATAATTTTATTTTTATACATGTAATTTTATTTTTTATTATTTATGCAATTTGATCGCAAAAAATTACTTACGAAATCACTGCCTCTACTTAACAGTCACTTTTCCCATCTTTTGTTTAAATGTAAAAATGAAATTTGATGGATTTTTTTTATCTTAAATAAATCATCAAAAATAAAACATCAATTTTACATTTATGATTAATTTATTAATTTTATTATAAATTTATTTTTATTTTATTATTTGATTGTTCATATTCACACTTAGAAAATTTTTGAAATAGCAATAAACGCCTTATAGTGCAGTTTTGTAGAGAGAACTATAAAAATATTAAATATTGATATCCTTTAGTTGCGGTTTAAAATTTGGAGTTTCTTGCTAAGCAAGATGAGATTTTTGACAACGTTAACCGTCTTGACTGATGCCGTGCATTTTCATTATTAATATATACTTTTTAGAGGGATGAGAAGGGGGCAGAGAATATCCAATCTTTTTGACATTTGTTATAACTAGATATGATATTTAGTTAATCACTTTTACAAAATCTAAAAGATTATTTAAAATCTCGTTTATCACGGAATAAATCACCTTTTAGACTGACTTTAAATTAATTCTATTCTGGACATTTATTCGTTATTCAGTTATTTATTTCGTCATCAACTTATTTCGCTTACATTTGTGAAAGGAAAAGTTCTTCGTGAAAAAATGGAAGACAATGTCCCTATCCTGGTATTTATTTTTTTTTAGCTTTTGCTAAATTGAGAAAGCTAAAATCTCTAAAAAAGTTGTATTAAGATACTTTAAAATTCGTTATTCACATTTTTTTTTGTTACTATGTACACAATCTCTTAAAATTTTTCATTGACTTAGAACTTTTTACACCTAGTGGTGTAAATAGTAGTGCACAAAGATTGATGATGTTTCAAATAAAAAAACTGTTAATTTAACATGTATAAGTTTTTAACTTAGACTCAATATTTTTCACTACTATCATAACATAATTATACTTCAGAACAAAAATACTATTTTTTTCATATATATATTCGGGTTTACTGCTATCCATCTTTACAGAATGGAAGGTTTCATGTTCAAGCTCATCCTCAGTTGAACAATTAAATATAATGTGTTGTTGATTTCTAAACGCTCCCTTGTCAGTATAGAAATGTTTCGGTTCTCCTTGGTGGCCCATGAATTAATTCGTGCCCATCGAGGAAAATTTATGGACACCTGGAGAAATTCCTTCCGAATTATTTTATGAAATTAATGAGAAACACTTGTTTCATGCTTTCTTTGAACACGCTCCTGTGTTCAAAAATTTTCTGTATTCATCCACTTACGGGGGACTGTTCTTATCTAATTCACCCTACGAAAAATTAAGCAATATGTGTGTTTACATTTGAGCCTGTCCAAGCGAGTGGAACATTGCTCCTCGTTCTCACTCTTTCGGAATGCTATTTTATAAACTTTTAATCCATCAAGACAATAAGGAGCACGTGATTGGAATTGCATTTGGCCCCGGTGTCCAATAGCTCCCGAATGATGCGCACAGTTCCCTTTTTACTCCATCGCCTTTAAATATCTAGCAGGCAGAGCTAAAAGTTTTTTATAGTATAACTTTTCTTAAGAAGACGGAACACATGTTTTAAATTTCATACGAATATGCCAAAGGGCGTTGAAATATCAAACCAATACATCAGGCTTATGCAAAAAACTCATTATTCCATACATTGCAATTTGCAATTTAGAAAATATTTTCTAAATTACATTCTGAAAAGATTCTTGTAATTTTTTGACAGCGAGTCTACATCTGATCTGCACCCCAACAGACAAACTAAACTCGACATTTTTCAATAAATATCCGCAATATCCTTCTTTTACTCAGAGGTTTGTACTGTTTCATGTTTTTAATTAAGAAATTAATCCCTCATCAACTTTTTTAGTTTAATTATACTCACAATAATAATAATATTTTAAAATTCTGTTTCTCTCTCGTATATTCAATATGCTTTCGAAGTAACAGGCATATCTAATGTTCAAAGCAAAAAGATTCTACCACCAAATCCTTCTTTTTATGTCAGACATTGACTGAAATGACTACAATGACAAACAATATTCCCTTACATAAATATAATCAAAATGAAACGAGATGATTTTGGATTATGGCTAACCAAAAATATGAGCAAAAGGAATGGCGAATTCAGGTTAGATTACAGTGACATCCTGGAAGGCTAGAAAAGGCTGCTGAGAAGGCGATTATCTCTGAAAATTAGATTTACTCGCAAGAACTGATAAAAAAATGAGGAAAGAAATGACTTCACTGACGCAAAGTAGCTTTTAGAATCGATTTATATATCCCTGGGAAAACGCGTGAAAACAGGTGATTTATACGAGGTAGGAAATGGCTATTGCGTTATTTGTGCTAAACTATACTTTTTCGCGTTGAGTATAATAGAAATATAAATACCAAAACACTTTCTCGATATTTGAAAATATATGTGCATAGGCCGCTCATTTCTGACACCATACAATTTATTTAAATGTTTATCTAATGTTTTATCGAAACAGCCTCAATATTGAAAATATATTATTTACTGAATAAAAACGTTATTTCACACAGAAAAGTGGCACTAATAGTACATATCATTTTTCAGTTAAAGTACATACAATATTTTTTATTTAAAGTATATACAGGGCAACATACGGAGGTATTTATGACATCAAAAAAAAAAAAAAAAAAAAAAAAAAAAAAAAGGCTGCTTCCTATGATTATTTCACATTTTAAAACAAGTATGTTTTATTTCACACCCTCGGGTATTTTTCAAGGACGATTATATACCCTCGTGGTGTGTAGTGCTCCTTTTCTGGCACTCATTCTCTGCGATTAAATAAAAATGTGCGTGAGCGTTTTTCCATGCGCATTCAAGGAATTCCCTCTTCATTTTTATGTCGTTACTCAGCCCCTGTATTCTGGTGTTCTCGGACATCACGTACAAGGGTAAGTTTTACATGGGCAAGAAAGATTTTATCTGACAAGTAAGCCAAATCAGGTATTGCATATATATACACCATGGTGTTGATTTGGCAGAATTATTTTATAGCAGCCCCGATGAAATATAATAGAGTGAATAGAAAATGCTTACATGATCTGGTTGGCAATTAGAGTTGCTATATTATTTTGTTTGATGTCTGTTCAATCAATACGTTTGCCCTGTACATAAGTAGCAATGTCGTTGGTTGTGTTCAATCGGAAAATAATGGTTCTTTCATCAAACTCTCCTTTTGATAGGGATTTTATGTAGGATAGCTATTCACTGCCTAAGGTTCCTCCACTGGTGTGTGTGGGGGGAAGGGTAAAGTCTGTATAAAAGCATGATTTGTCAACTAACAGCAGCATCATTTTACATGGTTTGAAATTGTGAAACAATATGAGTGCGTGCGTGTGATTTTTAAAACCTGATTGATAGGAATACTAAAGTACAACTAAAATAATTTCATAACCGATACTATCATTTTTGGCGATGGACATTAGCATTGCCCATTGAATTACTCTATTTCACATTGCTTACTATACCGCATTCTTAGAGTCATATTCTAGGCGTTAGAAATGAAAAAGTATAGGCACGCCTTGGTCTGAAGGTAGAACAACGCTCCTCAGAGCGTAAGATCCTGGGTTTGATTTCAGCCACTGCTTAAAAACAGGAGATAGACATGGCGCTTCTGCTTTCAGCATGCACGTCTGTTTTATGTGAGTACTTTGGAGTTTTCCGGATTTCCTCCCTTGTAACATGTGAATATGGTCTGTTATTTATAAAAAATTAACACGAAAGAAAACTTACACCACGGACATTAAAAGCGCCTAGCAATAAATTGTGGCTGTCCACTGAAAGGTGTCAAAATAGAAACAATAAGAGTAGGATGGTGACCTACAGAGTGGAACTATTCTGGTTCGATCTCAGCTCCTGTTTAATAGAGAGAGTTGATGTTATGCTGCTGCCCTTTGCATGCACGAATCCCGAGTGCGTGCTTGGGAGTTTTCAGGACGCACTCACAAGAAACACGTCAATAGGGCTCACTGCCCATGAAAAACCTTGTAAACGTGGTAACGGATTCTATCTCATGGCAAAATGTGGCAGATATTCAAATGCCTTGTTCTTCGCAGCATCAAAATACGAACAATATAATTCAATGCTTTTTGGGGTTAAAGTAAATTTACGCTCTAAATTGCTACAAAAAATACCTGAGAAATTGACAGTAAACTCATTTCGTGCATGTATTGAAGAGGAAACTCTTTTTTGAAAGTTCTCGTCGAATTCTCGATGAATACAATCGCAGAAAACCGGCAATCAGAAACGTATTACAACAACCTTTCTCCACTATGAGAAATACGTACTAAATGAATCACATTTTTCAATTTTGTGTAAAATTATGTTTTAAATGAAATTCTACCGTGACTGGGGAAAGAGGTCGCTTCTCTTCATCCATTGAAATACGCCTTATTCAAGAAATTTATCTCCATGAAATAATCTGTACTTCATTACCGCCTCCCCCGTGCTGTTGCGCATGGGGAGATGGCTGGACAAATGAATAACTGCAGTTCACTCTTACTACTTAGCCTTATTTGCAGTAATCACTCGTTAACTTTCTTAGAATGGGAGTGTGAATGTGGTCAACACCATCGACATGCGTGTATCCCTGGAACCATCTCGTCAAAAGAATAAAAACAGTTCTTAGAGCAACATTTATACAAAACTTTCTATACTTTTATGCTGTAAATTAAATATTAATAAAATTTCGAAAAAAAGAATATGATACAAATAGTATTATAATCAAATTATTTGTATCGTAGAAAATATTTTGAATGCGGCCACATTTTATATAAATGCTATATAAATTTATTTATATAAATATATGAGGTTTAAAGCAAGGATACTTGGAATGTAGGGCTAACAATTTAAGCTTCTTTTACGAAGAAAAAAAGCTTTATTTTTGTGGAATATTAGAAGAAGCATTCATGTGAATAATGTGAGATATATTCATGTATTGATGACCAGCAGTATATTTTTCCCATTAGACTGGGCGATACTTTCTAAATACATGCGGTTTCTCTTACCTGTTCTTCTCAATCTGTTGTCGATTGCATAATACGTCATGTTATTGAATTCAGCAAGTTCACATTCAGTTCTTGTATCTCTCAGAGTTCGTTGTTCCCTAACAAAGGCTACTTTTGTGTAGGAAAGCCACACTTGAGCGTCAGCATTCATCCCGAATGTCAAGCCGATTCTTCTCGGCTGCTCTATTGAGAAGGAACATATAAACGAATTGCACTCGCTTATCAGGGATAAATCTCTTTCTATAATCCCTCCATCCATCACACTTTTATGGATATATACATACTATATAGGCAATAAACTACAAGTTCAATACCGTCAATTGTTTCGTCACTTTGAACCAAAACGAGGTTGATATCAGAGCTATGAATCTTTTTCTCACATCACACCCCTCAATGCTTGAACATTTACTCATAGAATAAGAAATATTTAATATATATAAATCTAATAAAAATATCAATCACTGGATTAATTTTTCGTTATATATTAAAGACATTTTTAATTATAAAGTTTTAATAATTTCACATTTTACTGATAAAATGATAACGAACTTCTGCAATTGTTGATATCAACCCTGGTTTAGTAAGATTAGGCCGAAAGGAATAAAAATGTTTGCTTGTATGTGTGCAGTCGCGCTGTGATTGGGAAATAATGAGTTCGATCACAGACTCAGTTGAAGATTGTTGTGCTGAGAGGGGCAATGTACGTTAAATGTTTTAGAGGATACAATTTCCCATTGCTGATGTGTTGGGGTAGGAAGAAAGATGCTAACTCTCAGGGGTTGACCTCATCACTTGGTATGATTTAACTATGCAAGACAGTTGGTTGTGTTTAAAAGCAACTGTCGGTAAAAATAAACATCCAGAAACACAATAACTTTATTTTTATCCTCTTTCATCTTTAATCCTATCTTAAAAAGCATAATTTTATTTATATAAAAAGCATAGTTTTATTTAAATTTAAACATTTTTGTTTGAAAAATAAATTATGTTGTATGCTTTATTCGGAATATGCATATAAGAAATATGAAAACAGGATACTCGTGCTAGCTTAGAAATTATTACAGAAAAGTAGATATAAAAATCAAAATTTGGTTTGGGTAGATTTGTCACTCTGCGAACAATTTTTGAACAATAGACCTATATCTACCAAGACCTACGACTTAAAATGAATGCCAAATCACAACATTTATATCCACGTTGGGAATCAAGCTCATGAACTGTTGAACTGAACATCAAATCACCACTATTCAACAATTAGTTCTTCTTCCCAAATCCTAGAATTCTTATTTTTAATACATAAAATATTTCTCATGCCAAAACTTAAGCAAAACATGTTATTTATTATTATCATTAATAATAATTAATATAGATTTCAATCTTTAACACTTTATTTTACAGAATTCCTGAAAAGGAAAGCACATTATTTCAAAGCACTTTATTAGAAGTTCCCTCCTAACTAGTGAGAGCAAACTCTCAGTCACAGTAGAGGCGCTGTAACCTCTGATTATATAGTCACAACTGTTGTGCAATTGCATGAGAACTGTTCTTTCCCCTCAATCACAGCAAAAAAGTTCCGGAATCATGTGCGTCAGTGACGGCTGTTATCATTGGCGCAAAAAATGAAACTGTACCTTCAATACATGACGTCACACTTGACGTCATGCAATGATCAGCATTTCCTCTCACATTTTCTTTGCTTTCATTCAATTACACACAAGCAATCACTGAACCATTTTTTTAAAAAGGAATTTATTCACTTTATGCATATATTGATTTTTTTACTTATGTATTTTAATAATGAATGGAACTATATAGTTTTAATTTTCATGAAAAGATTTGAAAGGGGAACATATATTGTATAGTTTAATATATAAATTATTTAGAGCTTTACCATTATTTAGATAAACATTCAGCTAATCGTTAGTGATACACTTTTTCAAATGTCAATCCATTGAGCCTGGGTTCGAATTTTAAGAAATTGACATATTATATATATATACTTTTTCTTTAAATGTTATTAGATTTTTACTTTGTAATATATTCTTATGATTTGGTTTAGTTTTTTCTTTTAACTTTTGTGATTGTTTATCTCTAATTATTCTTACAATTTTATTTATGACTATTGCCAATACTAAAATCTTGAAATATATCTATAATTGCTATTCGTCATTATAGAAATCGTTTTCAATTTCAATTCTTTGATCTAGGTGCAAAATTTCTGGGAGAAAAAAGTAGTTTATTCTTCAAGAAAATAAGAAACATTAGTAAATTTTATATGAATTCTTTAAAAATATTGAGTAGTTACGAAATGAGAATACATTTCTTATAAATAGAGTAGACGTTACTTAGAATTACTCAAATTTCTATATTTTTAAAAAAAAAATCTGTATATTTATTTATTTTGATGTGAAATATAAATACATTCTTTTATCAAACATTAAAAACAAAATCATCCTGCCAAAAAAAAAAAAAAAAAAAAAAAGGTTTCTTCTCATTTAAATTTACAACGAAATAGGAAAAAAGTGGTAATAAATGTACTAACCTTGAAAGTCGTTTTTATTTTATTTTTTGCAATTCGGTGAATGAAATCGTCTTAGACTCGCGATGACGTGTCCAAAAGTAATCAAATATTTGAAAGGTAAATCACAATTTTTTTCCAGAACGTAAGCATAAATTTCATAAATTCTCAGTGAAGACATTTCAGTAAAAGTCATTTAGGAAGTTTAACTCGATTAAATGGAACGAATTTAACCGACAGGATTTGAAAAAGAAATTAATAAAAAAAATTTGCAATTCAATTTCTCCAGAAAAGTCAAAATTTATATAAAAATTGATAGAATTTTAAATTAGCATTTAAAACATTTTACTTAGAGTAAAGTAACTGTAGTAGAAATTGAACTTTTTTTTGCAAAGTTTCAATGGCATAAAATTTTCAGTATCTTACTATCTCACCTATGTAATTCACTATGTAATTATGTAAAAGAGAACATTACTTTTCAAATTCAACTGAAACACTGCTAAAAAATTTATATAGCTTAAAAAGAAAATATGAAGTTTTTTCTGTAATAGATATTAGAACTTAAAATTCCGAATTAATCTTCTGCTTTTTACAGCACACAAAATATAGACCTTAAATTCCATCTTTATATATGCAGTGAAATTTGTCATATTTATAAATTATTATGGCTTAAAGATAAAATATGAAACATATAATCACTAAGTTCAAGATCCAAATAAAATAAAAATGGGTGAACTAAGAATCTTAAACATCTTATACCATTAATAAGCAATTATTAAATAGACACATCTGGTATCTGAATGGTTTATGATTTAATGTACAGCTCAATAGCTAATGGATTCGACTCTCACCTCAGGATGTTTGCAATGGTTTGGAATTTACAGTAAGCTGTAAAATTATATCAATTAAATATAGCATGAAATGTTTTTACTATGCAATGTGAAAATTAATCCAATTAACTAAACAATTAAATTAATAATTTTAATAAAGTTTTTACCTGCTCTAGTATACCTAACGATAGAAAATTTGCTCAGATATTGCAAGAGCATAACCAAATTTAATGATTGTTGTATTAAAAGATGAAGAGGAAAGTTTTCCTAAATAAAAGAAATGGTGAAGTATAAATTCCTGGAAATAGTTTCTATTTATGAATAATGCTCATGAAACGCGATAATGTATCATTTTCAGTTCATAACACACTTCCGGTGTAACGTTGATACTGCCGCGATGTCAGCTATAGAAATGCTTCTGCAATTTTTCCCCCTCTTCAAGAACGGAAATATTTTTCATAGAAGCATATGCACTGGATAAAGAGAAGAATTATTTTTCACTATCAAGCAAATATGATAGGAGATTATATTTCGAATACAAAAAGGATGGACTTCAGATCTCCATTCTTTTTGTTTTCGAAATATAATTCTCTGGAAAAAATAGCTCTGATTATTATTATTTTTTGAAGTATTACTCTATCAAAATTCAATCATTACAGGGTTTATGCTTTTCACAATATTCCACCGATACAAAATGCATTGGAACGCAGATGTAAATAATACCAATAGCTAATAATTATGTAACTAAACAAAACATACGTCAATCTTTCAAGCATTCAACACCTGATTCAATTTTCTAATCTATAGTTGAAACATTATATCGAGGCGCAAAATTGGATAAAGTTAAAGAAAGCATAATTTTTTCAAATAGCAATTTTTCGTGCAAAGCTAGTCTATATTTTAAAGCTGCGACTTACTAGAGCTGGCAGCTTCCCCCGATCGTCAGCTGTTCCTACAGTGATACTCTTGGAGTAATCCTTTTCCACATGGACCAGCAATTCCGAAACTTCACAGTTAATGCAGGGAGGATTTTCCCCAATAATTTTAAACCAATTGTTCTATCTACTCCAAACTAGTTGTGCACTTCCAAAGAGGTAAAGTCGATGAAGAGATGCGAATTCGTGGAATATTAGCGGTAGTTAAGATTGAGAACTGATCCGATTTCCAACGTTTAGTTCCAATAGGTAACTTATGAGAAAGGCTCAAGTGGATTGGTAGGTTTATTGTGATATTTTTCCGGCTGCCAATTTCTGACCATTGAATTCTCTAAACAAGGACCTAAGCGTTCGCTAAACTTTTAATTCTGGACTTTTAAATCTGGACTCTCCTTTCTATGTGGCACAACAGTATGGCGGAAATCGATGGAGTTCTTAGCGTGAGGGTTTTTGGCGAAATCAAGAAGGAACCCTTCAGAATACGTGGAATCTCCTTTCGTCTCTCTCAACTGGTTAAAACTGCCACACTAACATTAAAAGCCCTTGTGATAATTAGTGCCACATGTTGCCATAAAGTATTTTTATACATCGATGACAACATTTGTTAAAATTTACATAACTAAGGAATAAATTATTACACTCAGTAAAACCCTTTTGGTTTTTAATAATGTTGCAGAGGTTCTCTGTTTTGAAATAAAGTATTGTGAATAAACTATTACTATAATTTCGTTTCGATATTTATGGGTTTTCAGAAAAGTACTGTAAGCACATATATATTTCAAAGATATCTGTATTTATTTGACTGTTTTATACCTTCCTATACTTTCACATCCGCCGTATTGTCGATGTAATTACACTTGATACCAAAACACATGTCCCTCACATTATCTGACAAACATAATATTCATGATTTGGTCTATTTGTCGCTTTGATATAGGCTAATGTTTTGCAAATGCATGTATGCTAAATCTCTTTCTCAGCTGTTTAAAATCCACTTTAAATTACTCAAACATCTTGGCAAGAAAAGGGAATTGAACTCACAGGTTGTTAAAGAGAAGACCAGAGTGTTGCCCCTTTATTCGCTATTCTGCAATAAAGTAAAAAACATATTCATAAAACTGTAATTTATGCTATATTGCCATCAATTTCTTTTGTCACTCTTTCATTAGAAATTCCATTCCTTATTTGTTTTATTCATTCATTCATATTTCTTTAATTCGATTATTCATTACAGTAGAATAATAATAAGCTGATTGATGGGTAACGCTAGATGTTATTAGGTCGACCCACCCTAAGGTATTTGGCAACGAAAGTGACTGATCGAGGGCTGATTGATGGGTAAGTCAAAATGTTATCTTTTTAGGCAAAGATTTCAAAAGTGTGAGAAGATTCATTCATTGATAGTTTGCATTCCTAAAAATAAAAGGGAAATACTGATCATGTGAAGTTGTGATAACGCTCTTAACTATAATCATGACAATTTTTTGACATTATATACGAACTCTATATTTTATTTTAAAATAAAATAACTAGTTTATACAGATTATTATAGTAATTGCGATAGTCTTGAATAATTCTTAAGAATAATTTTCAGAATTATAATATTTCAAGAAAAACAAAAAAGTGAAGAATTGAGTAGTTGAGCTATCCAGACATTTTTGTTAAAACGTAAGAGGGCGGAATTGTGTCGCATCTGCGGAGAGAAGGAAACGCAGTATCGATCAATCACACACACAGCTCGAGTTCTAAGCGCGGAAAGTGGGCCACTTGCATGGGCTGCAATATCAACGCCGTTACGAACAGTAACTGAAGAAAAACAGCCCTTCAATTCAAACACAACAGTAACTAAAAAATGATGGGAAATATCATCTGAAATTTCAAACGAAGCAATCCCAGCTTCATGCAATTTTAAAATATCGCTTACAACCATTGAATGGAAGGTTATCGGAAACACTAAAATAAGGATTTTTATTCCTTTGTGAACGATAAAAACGAACATTTTTAAAAGATTATTTTTAACCTTTTTCAACAATGTAAATAATTTTTAATCATATAAAAATATTTATAATACTTTATTTATGTATTTTAAGATTTTCCTTGGTATTTTTCAAAAATTTGTTTCTTTCTGTAATATCAGAATACAAATTAAGCCTATAAAAGAGTTGTACAAATTTTACACGCGGAGGCACAGCTTCTTGACTATAAGGTAAGAAAAACTCCAATATCCGACTTGTGGTTTCAGCCGGATTATTTGCGATTTTATGTCTAAATTCCAACAAATTCCAAACCATTATAAAGAAAAATTGTGACATTCTACGAAACGGGAAGTTTTGAATGACTTTTAAAAGATATAAATGCCTACATATTTACGAAGTAAATAATTTCGGAAATAATATAAGTATGTATATGGTTCTTATCGTACCTACTATCAAATATTTAGTTCGGTGGATAATCGAGTTTACTATCGATATATTTTACTATTTGCTATACATATAAGTATAGGAAGATCCTTTTAGAGTGCAAACACATTTAGCACTAATCTGCAAAATCATATAGATTATTCTCTATTCAATCTTGATTTTTAAAAATTACAATGTATGAATTAATATCGTTGAATATTAAGTGTTTTGAAACGCAAGACATATCCTATTACATATCTATCGATACACTTAACTCCTAAAGTAAAAAGAATCTACACATTAATAGCAACTAGAAATAAAAATAACAAACATCTGTACAATGGAAACAATTCAAGATTTAATCAATAAGAATGAATACGAAATAAAACAATTAATATTTCAAAATTATTTTAATCCTCATAATATTAATTAGTATAAAAAATTGTATATGTAATTTTAATAGAAAATTCTATCCTTCAAAACTCTTATTTTTTGAAACAATCAAATATGTGTAGCCTTCAAGGACTTAGTGCAAAACCTTTTATAAAAAATAACAAATATTCTGACATTGTTGTCAAAATAGTACATTTATAGGGGAAAAATACAATATTAGGAGCAAGTTCACCTTTTGTAGATAAAAAATTATACTTTTCCCATTTATCGCGATATTAATAGACGCAAAAATATCCATTAATCTCTTCTTGATATTAATCATTCGTTCAACAACAGTCAAATTTTATCGTAATAGCACTACGCGATTAAATTAATTTCATAGTTTTTTTTAGTTTTTTTTATGATGTGATCACATCAAGAATCCCTTTTTTTAAGGGATTATTTTCTAACTTATCGTAAGTTATTTATTTCTTCTAAAATTAGAAAAATGAATACCTGTAATATTAAATTTTTTCCATTTCTCTAGAGTGTTTGGCATATAAGAATTACTTTGGGATCCATGCCAAAATCAGATCTAATAGTTCATTTTAAATACGAAAAGTTTTCGGAAAGTAAAAATATATCACATAATCATTCAAAAAATGTTCCAATAAAACAAATAATCGATTCATACATGCCTCAATACAGTTGTGAAGTTACTGTGCCAACTTGGAAAGTTAGTCACTTGGGAAGACTAGCTGCAAAGTTTGATTTTAAGCATATCTGACATTTTTCTCATGTATTTTCTCATGTATATTTAACATTTTCTTCAGGAATTTTTGTATAGGTAATATCGAAAATTATCTATTGATAAACATCGAAAATTTTCCATGGGAGTAGGCTCGATGTCTAAGATTTTCACATGGATTTTTGTATGAAGGATATCTAAAATTTTCTATACGAAACTTTGTACGTAGGATATCTGAAATTTTCCAAGTGATTTAGTTTGGTGAGTGATTTTCCAAGTGATTGAGTAGAAATTTTCCAAGTGATTTGGTTTGAAGTCTAGGAAGTGAGTTTTTGTCATAAAACAAGGATACGCTATTAATCAACATCGCTTTAAATTTCGCAATGCAAGTTGCTGAATTAAACTAATTTTCTAAATTGTCTGAAAATTTCACACTATCAATCAAGATTAATAGTAATTTTATGAGCCAAAAACTTTAGGTATTTTATCTGAAATTGATTTTCTTGGTTTTGGAAAAATGCACTATTCCAATGACTATTATTCGTGTTTTGGTATGAGATTAGTGATACTTCTTATTCTCAGAAAAAGAAGTAAGAGAGTATATTCTCAGTAAGTAAGAGACACTTCCGAGCAGAAAGTCAGGGTGTCACATAAGGAGCCATCATAAAGTTCGGAATGTTTATAGAATTTCCTCCACCTTAAATTTATGGTCAAAAGTTTATGTTGTGGGTTATTTAAAGTACTTCTCTCTCTCTAACGTGATTCTTTTTTCCAGTCGGTCATTCATCGAGTTTAAGGTTTTCCACCAAACAATCGCTTACTTAATCTGTTTTTGGACGAAAGGCTCCCACATAAATGTGGCAATAGAAGGATTCATGTAATCAATACGTGCTGCAAACGTTTTTATCAAATTTTTTCCTTTCCTTTTGTCTTTGTAATGAATATTTGCTCTTCGAAAATAGTTCATATAATATATTTTAATATAATTTTATTATAACAATAAATAAAAAATTAAGGTGTTATAAATTTACAATGTAACAAGAATTAAAATAGTTCAGAGAAATACATTATCTGAAACAATTTCTTTTTTATCTACGCCATTATAATATTCTGAGTAATGTTATCTTTCATATTAAAACAATTCATTTTAAATATAATTTATTTCATTTTTATATTTAATAAGTAAAGTCAAACATTAAAATTCAAAGTTTAACAGAAAATAACTTTAGGAAATTATTACCTCCCTCACATCATTCTTCTGTAATAAACATATCACGTTGATATATTTTATCGCATTTTTTCCATAAAGTTATCAAAAATAATTCATAAAAATGTAAATTATAATAATAAAAGTAAAGTAAGTAAGAAAACGCAAATGATAAAATATGTTGAATTATGTTCATTTAATTGTTGTGTTATTATTATTTAAAAAAGCAAGCCTTCAAAATTATTGCATATCTGAGTCATATTCGATTGAAGGATTTTAGACAATACACATTATGTATTACATGTTGGATTGGTTCCCTGTTATTGAAGTAATTCACATTATAAATATAAGATAATAATTACAAATTCAAATCCAGTTGTTGATTTAAAGATAAGAAATTGTGAATCTAATGTTTAGATACAATGAATAAAATAACTTATAAGTTTTTCAGGAAAATAGAAATATATGGAATGAAATCAATAATAGAAAACAATGGTTAAAAACACATCCAATATTTATACAAAAATTAGATCAGTAACTAATATTTAGGTATACAACATTTTTAAATATCTTTAATTTATTTGAATAAAATATGTTTAGTTTTTAGACAACTTTTTTCCAAAATAGTTGCCAGCAATTATCACCTTTTTCATTCGGATGAAAAGGTATTTGTTTACATTTCATTTAGCAATTATTGCATTCATTACTTTTAAAAGCAGTGTATATTTTGAGATCTCTTAAACAGAAAAAAATTGTTAAATTGATTCATTTTATAGAAATAGTTTAACAATTTTTTTCCTTAGAGTACGCGAAAAAATATTTTATAAAAGATGAAGTGCAATGAAATCGAGTCGCTGTAGAAGGGATTGAAAAGCCTCCCTTTATCTTCAATACATTCTTATAAAGCGCTATTAAGTACTTGAGACGAATCCTTTAAAAATGGAGCATCCCATTCTAATTATAAAAAAAATTAAAAATCGTGATGCTTTTATAAGAACTGATGCCAATTCACCTAAAGTAATGATGAAGCTCTTGAAAGAATGAGTGAATCGCTTCAGCTTTCGATCCTCTTGATTCATAAAAGAGGCGAAAACTTTTGGAACAGTTTGAAAAGTATAATGTGAAGGAGGAACTTTCGGGTTGCCTGTCACAAGAGCAGAATGCGTTTTTCTCAAACGAACTCTTTAGGGCGGCGTTGCCAATAAAAGGAATCGAACGAAAAATTAACTAAAACGTTTAAGGAGTTATCAAGACTAGTATTTGACGAATTCTCTGAAAGGAATCTCTGAACTTATCAAGCTTATATATATTTAGGAGTTGCATTATACTTTCATGGATACTTAAAGTTTTAGATTGAAATGATCGACATTCTTTATAATAGAGATTACATACTAGAGATATATACAAAAGCATTTATGGAGAAGTCGTAACGGTAATTCCCTCCAAAACCACCGTAAAAGACTCCTGAAAATTAAATATAATAGTATACATTTTGCAAGAAATAATGTTTTTAAATGTATATAAGGCAAAAAATAGATATTTTTATGAAGTTTTTAGTTCTCAAGATTATTTACCTTTACTTATATAATATTAAAAATTTCAAGTTTATTTTACAAATTTTGTTTAATAGAATGCACTGACATATGTTTAGTTGTTGAAGCCCTATAGTTTTATTATTTTATAAGTCATTTATACAATGTTTGGTATATGTATAAAGTAAATTGTTCACAATTTATTTAAGAGAAAAATTTGACTGCGTTATTTATGACGCACCCTATAAACCCAATATTTATAATTTTGCGTATTTTAATTAATATATAATGGTTTAATGGATTAATGATGGAAATCTGAGTTGAACTCTAAAAATGTGTTCTAGAAATTGTTTTGTTATTGTGAGTCAAAATCAAATAAAAAAATGAATTTTGAATCATTACCTTATCTTATATCTGTGGCAGAAAATTGGAGATAAATTCTCTATTTAGGACAATTCTTTGAGGTAATACTTGGATATCACAATATCCAATTACCAATTAGTTATAAAGTAGTTATTGGAATATCGGTTGTTGTACCGTTGGATTTTGATCTGATAATCATTCATTGCTATTTGTATAAAAATACAGAAACGTTCTTGTTTTCTAAAATATACAAATAAATTTTTAAAAAAGAAAAAAACATTGCCACACTTTTTACTTTGCAGAAACTATATTTTGAATATTAGAGGTCAATTTTAGTACCAAATGTTATTAAAATACCTAGAAGGATGCTTGAAAGATACCTTTTGTCGGTAGACTCCCAAATTGTCATTAATAGTCTATTCTATATCTCTAAGACAAAATTTTTGTATTAATTGCCAGCACTTTTCCTTTTTCTCGGCACACTATTTGTAATAATCTCGTTAACAAATCAAAAAAAGAAACATCTTTGATTTTGATCTAAATAATTTTTTAATGTTGATAGAGCTTATACAACTTAAACAAGTTCAACCTAATGTCTTTTTGTTGACTTTTGTGCATAAATTTGGAAAGTAATTTGATGTCGGTTCAACTGCCCATTTCGTCACTTGCGCATGGATGGAAATTCAGAAACAATGCATTCCGCGTCATCTCTAGTGGTCCATCCTGTTATCTCACGGGATACATGGAAATACAATTTTATGCAATTTTCTTATAACCAGACTATGCTCTTAATAACTCCTATTTAGCATGTGAAATGGATAACAAACAATATAAATGTTCAACATGATAAGTAAAGAATAACAAAATATTTTTTCATAAGGAATCTTTTATTTTGGTTTTTAATGATACAGGATTGAAATTAAGAATCATTTCAATCCCGTATCATTCGCAATCAACTCCATCTGCTTCCATAATGTTGTTCAAATATTCATTCAAAATTTTCAAAAATTGTTTGCCTTAACAGGATGCAACGTACAACCATGTAAATAATGTCATTTTTGTTGCTTAAATATCGTGGACAATATAAATACTGGGCGTTTACTTATTGAGGGTAGTGTGCTTTTCTAAACCATTCTTTTTTGAATGAGATTGAAATTCCAAGGCTTTTTATAAGACCAGCATTTTAAGTAGCTTTAAATAAATATAATCATAATATTTACTTATATAAATAAGCGCCACATTTTAATAAAAAAAAATTCCGTAAAATAAGTTACTATCCAATTAAACAGATTCCAAATGCAATAAAAAAATTCAATAATCATTTTGTTTAAAAATCAAATTGATCAATGATTTTAAAAGCAAATTGTTAACCCGTTTAGCATTCAGCAGTCTTTGCCAATTCATTTATCATCAGAAGGACAGTTGAAAGACGGGTGCAGAGATGTAGTTTCCCACACAATTTAAAATTTGAGCACGTTTTATAACCTTTCTGGAAGCCGTTCCCATATCTAAGTTGTTTGCATTTTAAAATTTAAAACAAGGTTAATGAGGCTGTTCACTCGACTTTCCTAAAAGGCCTGCGAGAATTTCCAAGAAAAAAATTATTTCTTATCAAAACAATTTAATTTGAAAAATGTACATTTGATAGGCTTGTTTCAAATGAATTCATTTATACATAAATGTGACACAACCCAAAAACGATCCAGTTGAATATGTTTATCCCGATAAATCGCATCTCTTGAGATATGATACCCGTAAAGGTATACGTTGGGATATCAGAGAGAGTCTGATATACACAATCAAAGTTGCATCGCATCTTCATAGCAACGACCAAGTCAAAATCCCTGTTGGCCCTTTAAACGCCACGTCCTCAGAAAGGGAGCTCGCTGTAAAGAGAAGAATCGGCAACTTCATCCTTTCATCGCAGATAAAAAAAAATTAAAGGTCAGTATTTTTCCTTATTGTGTCCCAGATGATCACCAATTAAGAAATGACTTGGAACAAAATCTGCATTCAACAGAAACTTGTATTTTAATATTTCTCTTTAAAGAAACTATAAGCCGAAATTTATTATTTTTGGCAATCTTTTTTATGAATTAACTTAAATATTTTAAAATTATTTTTCGTAAAATGAAATGATATTTTTGATCTCGGTTTAATTATAATTATGTTGTTCCTATATTGTTTTCCATTTTTCCTATTAGAATTTAAAAATATTCTGAATAAATGAAAAAAATGAAAATATTATGCTATTTATTGTTTGGTCTCAAAACATTAAACCATTCTTATTTTCATCCCCTACAGAACATACAGCTTTATAAACAACAACAGGAAAAGCCTTTTCCCTATGGGATCAGAAATTGGATCTACAATTCAAAGTTATGGTGCTCAGTTAGATTATTCTCTAAGAGTATACTAATAATTTAGTTATATATGGGATTTCAAAAATACCTGAAAATAAAAAATAATATCAATCGTATTTTGACACAGATACATTACATCAATAAAAAATATGTGCTTTTTTAAATTAAGTAAGTGGTGTATTAAAAAGTCTTTTTTCTGTGATATCACGTCTATATGGCAGACGAGTGATTATCTATCAAGTCTGCAGCTCACCAGCTTGTGGGTTCAAATCTCTCCTCGGATTTGTTTTTTTAGACTGATTCTGAAAACACCTAAAACTGTAGGTACCGATTTAATTAGCTCTAATGTGCAAAAAAATGTCTATTTCGTGACAAGCAAACTAAATCTTTGCTATCTGAACGAATACCAGGGAATATCCATACAAATATGTCTCATCTCATCTTGACAAAAGCGGGGAAATAATTGATTTTTTCAAATAATTTAACTCTTATATTATACATTACAGTGCTTCCGCTTTAGATGTCATAAAAATACCCTAATTTATATATATTTGTTATGATAGAACCTCCAATGATGAAACAACACTTTGACATGATCCGCCTTATTCCTCTGCTCTGTCCCTCCGTGACTTTTTCTCCTTTTCTTAAGTGACCATGGAAAGGAAAAATTTTGAATCGAATTAAGCCACCAAGAATGCCAAAAAAGCTCTACCGAACACACTCGTAAAAGATAATTTACTCTTGAGAAAGAAAAAAAACGATGATATCGATATGCGTTCAAAGTTAAGCGGACTATTTTGAGAGCAGCTGACTGTAACGGGAATTTTTACTTGAATATAGAGTTCCTACAAATGGGTCGTACTCCAGAAAGTTTTCCCGCTGAATAATAAAATGTTTTCATACATTTAAGATGACAATATTTTCTTTTTTAAGATTTCTATGGGAAATGTCCATTTTTTGGAAGTAAAAGCTGAGGCTAAACTAATCAAATTCCAGCTATTTACTCCCATCAAATAAAAACATGTAATACATATGTAATATGATGTAATACATAAAAACATATGTACTCACTTATACGAGTGAAGAGATGAGTTCCTCCACTTTTATCAATTGAGATAATTCTCTATTTTTATAGAATATAATAAATGTATAATTATTGAGGAAAGTCAGGTATATCAATGTACCAAATGAAACAGTATGTGAAAAATTCACGCTCATTTTTTAAAAAATAAATTGAATAATTCATTGCATTAAAACAAAATTTAAACAAGGTTTCATTTTTAAAAGACTCTACTTTAGTTCGAAATAGTTAATTTTTATCAAAATTGTGCAAAAAAATTTTATATTATTGTAGCCTGAAATTTTCTTCTTCTAAAATTGCCTTAAATGAACAACTATGTGGTTGTAATTGAAATTATAGAAATTCTGAAAATGAATATAAGTTTTTAAAACTTGAACATGTTAAAAATTGCAATTTTGAAATTTAATGTTTGATATTTTAATGCCTTAAAAATGTCAAACATGATTTTAGAATTTAGCTCAGTAAAAGCCACTTATGGTATGCAAATCTTTCTAATGCGTTTGATAGAAAACATTAAAACAATACAATATAGTTTCATATTTCAAAATTTTTAAAATCGTAAACGTGCTTCATTAAATTTTCGTTTTAATTACAATCTGTATGGATAAGATGATTATTAAAAATACAATATATAAATATTTTTACACGAAATATTGTACATATATACATTTTTATAATATTAAAGCTGAAATAAGCTAAAAGTTTTCATATATGAAAAAAATATTTTCTTTTCAGTTGCTAATACTTGCTTGCCTACGAAATTCACAAATTTTGGTTAATAGATATAAATAACTACTTATTTTTAATTGGTTGAAGTTCAATCTCTTTACAAGCGGTCAAGACATTTAACGTCAATTAGATTTAGACTGAATGCATTCCATAAGACAAATTCATATTAATGTGTTCGAAATAAATAGAACAAATTATTATGCTTTCTTCTTCTGCAAAGATTATTGCCATCAACAAACAGCACGATTCCTGAAGATGATACATTGGGAAACAAACATTTTTATACATTAAATCTTTTATAGAAAATAATTTTTACATAAAATGCTTGTACCACCTAATTTTGAATTAATTTGTAACTATTAATTAATAAAATGATAAATACTTAACTTATTAAGTGTGAAATTATAAAGTAATAAATAATTTAATTAAATATTTAAAGATTAATTATTCATATTGTTTTAATTTTATTAGTAAAAATAAAATAACTAAATTAATATAACATATTAGGATAAATAATATAATTATCAAAAAATATAATTCAAAATAAATAAACGTATTATATATATATATATATATATATATATATAATACGTTTGATAGAAAGCACACACATTAAAACAACACAACATAGTTTCAAATTTCTACGGTTTTAATAATAGATTTTTTATCAACCATTTTAGTTTTATTCATTTTTTGGAATAAAAATTTAGGAAGAGGCTATGGCGAAACATTTCATTCCAGAGTACGACGCTGTCTGTTCAGGGAAGAGGAGCGGTTGCTACATTTTGAAATGGAATGAAACATTTCATTCAAGGAAAAGCACATCTTCATTATTTATTTGACACTTTTAAAAAGTCCTTCTAGATTTACATCAGGATCAATAACTATTCATTATATGGTTCCATTCTCATCACACAATTTCCATAAACTTTTAACAGTATATCTATAAACTCCCTTATTTACTTTACATACATTCCCCTGAGATCATTATTTAAATTACATTGAAGATGTTTTAATGATGTTTAAGCATTTAAACAATATTCCAATCGACATGTTGTAAGCAAGAATCGACAGTATTTATGTAGGAATATTTAATATTAATGGATGATCCAATAACCCCCCTACATAATACAAACCTATAGAAAGCTCTTTATTTCTTCAGAATGCCTCCCTCACATGTTTGTTTTGTACTTATTCTTTCTCACGCATTCAATACTCATGAAAAATTTCGCAGCAGTAATAGGGACCTTTGCTTAAGGACAATTTGGAGTCACTTTATGCAGACGGTTCTGATTGCATCCCGCGCTTATTCTGTGGCCGATAACAAGATGGATAACCTTTGTTTTAAGATAAATGCGATTTTGAGTAATAAAGCGTCCCCACCTGTATTTGAACAGTTCATACTGAAGCCGGAGAGAAGGACGCCCCTTGGAAGAACCTTATCAAATATTCATGAGCAAAAGACTTGCGTACCTGAAGACAACCGGCAATTAATAACACGTCTGTTGCAAGCTGATATGGGAGACCGGGCTTAATTGCTGACACTTTTCATTTTGGAGAAGCTAGAATTTCAATATCAGAGCCTCACAAAAGATATCATTTCAATTCGAGAGAAATTCAAATTACTTTCCGGTTACGTTATAACTCGATTACAAGAAGATATGCAACGTTTTATTAATATAGTGTCAATGCGAAAGTGTTTGAGAATTTTATATCTCTGAAATTCATAAATAAAATTGAGTTTAATCACTTTGTCAGATTCTCCTAAAGAAATAAATTGATTACTTTCAGTAAGCGCTGGGATTTTTATTATTCTATTTTGATGTTTCATTGAGGGGTAACAATTACTTTGACTTACATCACATAAATAATTTACATAAACAAATAACTATTGTTTATATACAAATTTTAGGGTATTGTTTTAAAAAAGGATATTGCTTAGGAATGTGTCCTAAAAATTGCTTAAAAATCATTATCTGATAATTTTATACCATAGCTAACAACTGATATATTAATTGCCTATTTTTTCCTCACCAATACACAAATCGAAATCAAAATCATCATTTTTTTTGTCAATTTTCATAAAGACATATACATGTTATTATTTGATTGAATATTATTATTTGATTGTGTGTGAAATCCATGATGATATATATGCATGTTATTATTTGATTGAAATCCAGATTTTTTTAATACCGATTCTTAGACCAATCGAGTTGTTTAGGGTCAATCTCAAACTTTTGATCCTCAATTCACTGACAAATTTATTTGTGAGCAGGGATACACTCTTTATCTCTCTACACTTTCGCACAAGCAAAATGCATATTAGACAACGATTAGTTTACTTATCCTTTGAGTAGGATGCATTTTGCTTATGTAAACGATCGAACATACTATCTTCTGGTCTGAAGACAAGTGACTCCGATACCGACTGAGTTATTGAGATGCATTACTTATCAGTACACGTTAAGGAAAAGAACTTAACACCTACCTGTGAGTAAATTTTTTTTTTTTTTTTTTTGCTTCAAATGTAAAAAGAAACGCAATTTGCTTATAAATTGAATCCTAAAAAATCTGTAAATGTATAAACTTGAAAAGATTGCTGACAATTTTGCCAAAATCCTCATTATACAACAATTAATAAACTTATGTAAATCTTTTGAACATAATGCTTGTGTAAAAAAGGGGAACCTACTATATTTTAGTCACGTGATTCCTGACTCTCTACACCGATACTGGTATTCCTTACTCTAGACAGTATATGTTACACAGAATAAAATTTAATAACTCTGCTTGCAGTTAAATGATTTTTTTAAGTATTTTTTGCATTCCTAATGTAGAACTTAAATTTCTTAGAATTAGATAATCTATAAATGAAAAAAATAAGGAAAGATTGCTGATGATATCCTGCTGAAAATAAAACTAATTAGTTTTCTGTATTAAAGTTCTAGAATGTTATCATCAGCTAGCCCTACACAATTAAACTGGAATCCTCCTCAATAGATCATCGCAGAGATAAAGTAGAGAGCAATAGAGTGAATAAAATATTGTCTGCTCATGTATGCGGGATTATGAGAATTACCCAAATAATGGGTTGACATTCTGTCGAGGAATGAAGTGGGTGGTTAATGATGTCTTTCTCGAGTGGTCATTCATCACAGGTAACCACTGGGTAATGACAAAGGGATATTATTTCTATATTTTCTGTCGATAACTTCGAAAAGAGTAACTAAGAAAGTTAATAATGAGTCTTAATACAAATTTTCCAATAAGGAGTCTGAAAAAAAATATGCGCAGCTTTTTCAGATATCTTTAATTTGAAATATAGAATATCTATGAGTAAGAATATATTAATATACATTTGATAGAGAGATATGAATTTCAAAAATAAATAAAATAAAAATATAACATAAACTATTGCCAAATTATAAGAGTAATTATCATAAAGGTTTATGACATAAAGGGATAGTTTGTTTTAAAATTCAGATTTTGTTAAGAAAATACAGCTATTAAAACTAATTATAAGAATGCATACATTAATATCCTAATAATGTGAAGCATTTTTATGTATACATTATTAAAAAATGTACGAAATTTCAATGGAAATAAATGATTTCTCTCATTTTAAATTTTACAAAGCTGCATAAATATCATTTATCTTGCAGCTTTTGTATATATTTATATGTATTAAGTCATGAGAAGTTCTGTTCTTTTGCATTGTGTGTAAACAAAATAGACTGCGAAAAAAAAAAAAAAGAGACCCTACGTTGGAAGATCGCCAAGAATGTTCTGCTCACTCTGTAAGTAAAAAAAGGTAAGTGTTAATGCAGCGAAACTTCGCCAAAGAAGCTAGTTTATGGATTTTAAAAATAACTAATTTTTAGCTTTTTTCTTATATCTTGTATACAGATAAAAAAATCTCTTTAAAATTAAATCTAAAGAAATTAAAGATAAAATTAAACTTGCGTAAAGCAAAATTATTTTAATAATGAATTTCTAAACTGTTGTCGCATATTTTTATCATCAATTATTTTTACTCTAAAATTCTTTATCATAACTCGAGAAACTATCTTTATTATCACATGAGAAATTATCTTTATCATAATTTGAGAAACTATCTTTATCATAACTTGGGAAACTATTTTTTATCAAAATATGTTTTAATAAAGGCAATTAAATTTATATATTTTCATATATTTTTCAAGAAATTTTCGCATCAATTACTTTCAAGCTGTTGTCACAGAATTCTGACTTTGTATCAATGATTTTCAAAAAAGTTACCCTTTCAACCTAATAAACTTTAAAACTTTCTTTCAGTTTACAATGAAGGCGTCCCAATTCAATGATCTCGAAGAAACGTGAAATTTATACTCGAGACATCTTGCTTTCAAGAACTAACACAAGCGCCAAAACTTAACTGGCTTCTGGAAAAACAACGCCCTTGTTGCAACTAACCCCTTACCTTGATTAATAGCTTTTTCGTGTTACCTGATTGAATCTTGGTCGATAATTTCAAGCTGGGCAGCAACCGTTTTTCATTTTATGGGACATCGAGATATCAGAGATTCTTTTTAACATCAGGAATATCGACGGCCGCTAGTGTCTCACGTTTCGGCTGTCATGAAGAAGTAATTAAAAGACTGGAGAAGGGTATATTTGCTGAAGACTAGTGAGAATTTTCCGATTTTGTATTTGATAAGCAGCTTACCATGTGAGAAATAAGTACGGTAAGGAATTATCATTTCTTCATTATTTTTAATTAGAGAAGATCTCTGATTTGATCCCAACTGATAAAATCTCTGATTTGATCCAAACCAGAATTCATTGTGCAAGTATCGATCCCGTTTCGCAAACCTCCCAGTTAGACTATAGAATAGCTCAATTAACAAAACAAGTGAACGAATTTTCTGCTATTGTTCAGAACCGCACCAACCGATGTAATCAAAATTTCATGCGAAGTAGATCCCGTAGTCGATTTCGTGGACGTACCTATAAAGAGACAGCAATTGGCATATGTTTCTACCACACTAATTTTAGCACAACATTTTAGCATTTGCGTTTCAACAAATTGTATTGAATGGGATTGCGTATGAAACTGTGCTAAACTCAAATGAATGTAATTTAATTTTCCTGTGGTTGTCAAACAGACTTATTTGTGAGGGGGCTCTGGGTATGTTCATGTGGAGAGCCCACGGTGAAGTGAAGTAAGGAGATGGCCAGGAATCGGTTTTGGCGCCAGCAAGGGAGGAAGAGAAGTCGAGTTTTATTGGGAGACACAGACCGGGGTCGAGCGCGTGCAGATGCCTAAGAAGAGATCCTATACTGGATTGGTGAGGCGAGTGCCGGACACGTGGAGTTGCCGGGGAAAAGGAAGCTGGGACTGGAGCAGTGCGAGGCGAGTTCCTCAAGAAAAAGATGGGAGATTGGCTGCAGGGATGAACCAATTTATACTATACTTCTACGGCTGCAGTGACACTTTTGCAAAATCCCTCGAGACGGAAACGGAAGCAGCAGAGTAACGTTACAGTTCCTGATCACCCGATGCGATATTAAGCCTTGCCTACCTGGGATGCCCAGGCGTCTCCAGATACTTTGTAAGTTCCTTTTGTGTAAATTAATAGTAAGTTATCCCAAATAACTCTGAGAATTATTATTTATGTTATTTCAAATTAATCTGTAAATTAATATTTTGTTAGTCCAAGTTAATGAGAAAATATTATTATTTGTGTTATTCTAAACTAATCTGTAAGTTATATTAGTGGTGTTACTTCAAATTTATCAGTAATAAACTTAATTAACTAAATATGAACCTGGAATATTATAAAGTGTCTGTTGATAATATTATTTAACAAATAATTTACTGCATAAAATACATATATATAATAAGACACTTTGCACAAAACGACCCAGTAGGAGAGGTAATCATTACCTTAGGCCACCTTGCTCCATTAGAAAGTACTCAAAATTTTTGCTTAAGAGAATTTTTTTTTTTTAATTTTATTGTTCCTCTTCTGATATTAGAGGTTTTTTCATAATATAAAACTCTTGCTTAATTTTTAAAAAAACTGGAATAATTTAAAGTTGAATTTTTATTTTATTAACTGGTATGTCATTTTACTTCTAATAAAATAATTGTTTTTTATTAAACTTATTTATGTTTGTTTGCAATGCTTATTTCTACCAACTGAAAATCCACTAAACGCAGCATATCGCCATCTTTCAACCATTGTCAATGACGAGGTTGACACCGGTACTGGTATTTTCCTCCCCATGCCACACACTCTACGCCGTAATAATAGCATCATAGATTTAATTTCTCACTATTTAAAAGTATAAACTGCATATTACAGAGATGCTGTGATGCATTCTAACGAAAAGTATTTCATTTTTGAACTTAGTTATGTGACTCAATTGAAATCTGTGATTTGTAACTATTCTCTCCACATTTTAAAGCTAATCAAAGAATGGACACTATACCATGACTTTTTAATGTATATATTCCCTATCAACACTGCAGTTTACAACAAAATAAAAAAATCTACATTATTACCTATTGATGGCAAAAGTGATCCATAAAACAATCCAGTTAAAATAGACTATCTTAATTCTAAGAAATGTTTGAGAAAACTCTCATTGTGCCCAGAGACATAAAATCAGCTTTATCAGAAGTGAATATTAGAGATTCGATGTGGATGATGATGCACTTCTCCTTTTTATGCTTACACTCCTTACTGTAGAGATCTGAGAAGTTTAGTTATCAACTCATAGAAACAATCATCAGTGAGAAACCATCCAAAAATAAGCTTGGGGTGGACGAAAAAGTTTTATAACCACTCTAAATTTTTATTCCTTTGATTAGGACTCGACCGGGCAACGGTATGATAGAATGGATATTGGTATAAGCATATTAAGAGAAACAAATGCAATTATAAATAAATGTGTTTTCTGAAACCGAAAGAGTTTGTTTTTGATTTATAATTTATTACACTTCAAAAAATATTATTTAAATAAAATAATCATAAAATGTCATAAGTAAAAGCATTAAAATAGCATTTATTAAAATGATATACTTTAAATTTTAAAACATTAATAAATTTTTAGTTTTGAAATATATAGTCGAATGAACAAAAACTGAATAGCATGTAAATAAGAATTAAGTATGTTCACATTATTATTTACTCGCGAACTATTTTATAGCGTTTTATATCCTATGTTCCTTTGTCCTAGATTAAGGCATTCTAACAGTAACATGTATAGGAAAAGGCAAGGATCAATTCTGAGGGGAGAAAGAAGAAAAGAGATACCTTCGAAGTACCATCAACGTTCTGGGAAAAAAAAACGATGCTTTAACAAACAACAATGACTACGTCATTTTAATTCAAACGTTTCGGTTCGCAGTTATGAGTCAGGAAAAGAAAGCTGCATTCCTTTTGATACAGATGCAGTTCCGTTGTGTTCCTGCAATTCCATGATTTTCCAGGGCGTCGCTTACCTCTATCGGCTGTCTTCTTAGGTCTTTATCAAATAGTATCCATTGATCTCAAGCGGAAACAGTATTTGTTGAAATAAGATTTAAAAGTCCCAAAAGTCTGGAAATATTCTTTAGTTCAATGAGTAAGTCGATTATTTCCTTTTTATTGGATTTCGCAGCACACCGTTTCTAATTATTTTAACATCAATTATTTTTATTTTTTACTCATTAGTATAGGAAATAAATTATAATTGCTAATGAGTAGTTATAAACTTTTGTAATGATTTCAGCTAATATTTATGAATGTAAATAAACATGCATGTAAATTTTAACGATATTTATTCTGTTTCGCCATTAATTTTTATTTTCTGTCCTATTTTTTGCTTACTTTTTGATTATTTATAGTTTCAATGACATGAAAAATTACCATATATCCTAGCAATAATAACTTATCTTGGTTTTCAGAATTTCCTCACTTTTCAATCAATCTAAATTTCATTATTTACAGTAAAAAAAATCCAAGTATTTTTACGTAAGAATTGTTCACATCAGAATAACTAAATAGAATATAATAAGGCCTGGTTTATTTTATACTCCAACATTTACATTATTCTCTTGTCGTCTTCCCTCAATGTTTCATATTCTTTTAAAATTTAATGGGATTTACGGCGTAGCGTGTCCTATTTTGGATCTTGCGCCATATAACCCAACCACTCCATCAGTGGTATTTCATTTCTCACCAGAAATCTATCTTAAACTAGTTTTAGCAGTTAAATATTTTAATGAAGTGTAAAAAATGACTTCCTTTGTCTTAAAGAAACTAAAATCATATTGAATCAATATAAAATAAAAATTAATATTAACTTTAATGGAGAACTGGTTAAAAAAGCAATGGGAATGAAAATCAAAATTTATTATTGTATATACACTAGTTTTTCACTTTTG
Organism: Latrodectus elegans; assembly: GCA_030067965.1. Classification (NCBI taxonomy): domain Eukaryota; kingdom Metazoa; phylum Arthropoda; class Arachnida; order Araneae; family Theridiidae; genus Latrodectus; species Latrodectus elegans. Next base: position 3,346,291 of record CM057817.1, on the reverse strand, counting down.
TTGATGCTGATACAGTTCTGAAACTCATGGAAAAATTTTTCTCTTCTCATATGAGAGAAAACGGACAACTTGATTCTGAAATGGAGGAGTTAGTTCAAACTATGAGTTTATTTTTAAATAGTGAAAATTCTTTTTTCAAATTTTACACTGCATATAAAAATGTGGTAAAGTCTGTTTTTCGTATATCGTACTTTGTCAATAAAGAAAGCGTCTGTCTTTTTAGAGTCTTATTGCTTAAATGATTAAATATTCCTATTTGTTAGCATCAATATTATAATTTCGCAAAAAATGCTGGGGATTAGAAGAATTTTTCAAAATTTCTTCTAGTCCCCAGTATTTTTTTTCTTTCAAATTTGTAACAAAAAATAGACAAATAATTTTCTTAATCTCTCCAGAAATGGGGTGGATGAAAGAGAGAAAATAATCAAAAATGCAATCACACCCTGTGATTCTGCTTCCTACAGATACGGGGTCGAGCGCGATTTAAGTCCACATACCGCAACAAAACGACGATATGCACAATCGAATTGCTGTGACGGTCCATTCTTTCTTTTCTCTTGACCGAAAGTACCGCGTGAAGCTTTAGCGATATCTTCCACAACGTACTTAATCAAACATTTAGTTTAAGATTCCATACACAAACGATGAGTGGGCAATTTCTAGTGAAATATGCCAAACGGCTCCGACTCTTTGCCATAGACAAAGGAAAGAACATATTTGCGGTTTTATCCATCTTATTTGCAATATTTTATTCAGGAAAATTGCATTCATGTAATGCTAGTAGAGCCTATCCAGTTGATAAATATAATGAGCTATCGGGCGATGCATAAGGGACGTACTATGGAAGCTACACTTAAATAGGAGAATCGTAATAAATTCAGATATTTTTTTAAAAATAATAATGAAACACAACTGTAGTGTCGCATACATTAAGAGAAAGAAAATAGTGAAATGGAATGGATTCACAATGATTCCAAATTCTCTCTTTCACAGGGAAGGGCAATACATTAGGAATGACCGGACTCGACTCTCTTTCACGGAGCTCTGAGACTTCGAGGAAGACTAAAAAGCGCTCCCACACGCACTTTAGGAGCTCCCTGAGGGCGGAGCAGCCATTCGAAAATGCTGTAGAAAATAAACCTAACTTTATCATATTTTTTTAAATAAATTTCTTTCGTATTAGAATTTTAATGTCAGATATTATAAGAAATTACATTGAATTAATAAGAACATTTACACTTGAAATACATGACAAAAATACAATTAATAACGTGTGCAAAATATTTTAATCCAATCGAAAGCCTTCTTTTGAATTTTATACAGTATAACGCATTATTCATAAAATTATCTAAAATACTCAGTGGTCCGATTTATGGTTAAATTTGACAGACAAAAACTGGTTTCATAGCGATATTAGACTTATAGTGGATTCCAAATAACTACAAATTTCTACACCCTATCCTGATCTAGAGAGCTAGCCATTCGTCTCCCAGATCAGCGTTCGCGAGAGGGAATCGAGCTCCACAAACTGTTGAACTGAAGACCAGAGAGTCACTCTATTGTCTTCTAATTCTGCTTTTCTCGAATGGATGATATCAAAAAAGTATATATTGGATATCATTTGTAACTGTATCATTTACTCCATCTATTTTTTCCAAGCATTCGAAACAGTAATTTAGTAATAGAATTAGTAATCGAAAGATATTTATTGTCCTAGAGCTACTTGCTATCAAGCACGTGCAATAATCAGTTCTTGATTGAAATGTCATACCTGTTATAAGAAAATATACTAGTTTTCAGAATGTAATTTTTTAAAATTCATCAAATATCACAACAGCCTTTTTCCTTATGAATATTTTGGAATGATAAATAGCATTCAATAACATGATGTAACCATATCAAAGACTTACCCCCTGGCAGCGCCCACGCCGCCAGAAGAAGCTTGTCCATCCTACAAAGCTGGAAGGTGCGCCCCATGGTTCAAACAATGTCATTCGGCAAATATCGACTGCTATACTCTCTCACTACCATAAGCTCAGGAGAGTTCTCAGAAATTTAAAATGTCTCACTTCTTTATGAGTTTCCTACCCTGAAATAACATAATTCAAAAGTACATAAAAATTCAATTCATAAAGGACATAAAAATGCTATAAAGGTAAATAAGAAAGTTCTCCCCGTTTTCGCTTTGCCATTGAAAGAAGGGAGAATAAGTACACAAATTAGTGTATGACGTGGTTGATACACTGGTCAATCGAGAGTAGGAATATCAGTCGTTATAAAAGCAGGTCCACCGCACGCATTCATCAATCGTAACTCGTAGAGTAGCGAAGAGAAATGAACGTATCGAAGGAGCTAGTTCGATGTTGTTTTCTTTACGACATCAAAGTGGGCTTATCAGCTGCTGTATCAAGTCACCGAATATGTCAAACGTTTGGGAACAGTGCTGTGAATGGACATACGACGAGGTATTGGTTTCACAAACTCAGGTTGGGAGATTTGTCCCTCTGTGATGAAGCTGGTGTCCGGTGAACTAATTGTCAAGTGATTCACTATGAACTGCTACCAACGGGCCAAAAAAGTCAGTTTGGACTTGTACTCGCCATAATTGGAACGTGCGCAGCAGGCATTGGACTGGTTAATCTTTAGTTCTTGGCCGATAACGCAAAACCGCATGTCACGCGGGTGGAATACCACACATCAACATGGTTTAGAAACTTTGAGCCACCCTACTTCCTCACCTGACCTTGCACCATCTGATAACCAGTTCTTCTATTCCATGGATAGTCATCTTCGTGAAAAATCTTTCACCAATGAAGTAGACTTGAGCCAAGCATTCACGGATTTCTTCTGCGTCCAAAACCCCGAGTTTTACCTTCAAGGAGATTGCATAACTGGAGACACGTTGGAAGAAAGTGCTGGATGCCGATGGTGATTACTTCGAGGATTAACAATAGGCTACACCTCCTGTAGGTCAGATTCTTTTGGATTATTAAAAACGGCAAAAACTTTCTTGTTAACTTTGTAATTTTAGGTATTTTTTAAAATAATAATCAAAGCATAAATTAAAGAAATATTTGGTATTATTTCTTTAGTTACCTGTTTATATGTATGGAACCTTTAAAAAGTTTAGTATATATATATATATATATATATATATATATATATATATATATATATATATATATATATATATATATATATATAATATAAGATTAGATATAGAATTGAAAAGTACAAGAATATATAAAAACATTTATGCTTAGTAATACATTAAGCACAAAAGCAGCTAAAATAGAATTACTAAAATGTAGTTAATTTATATTTTATGAAATTAGCAATCAAATAACCAAATGGAAAACAATACATTGAAAATACTTTGAAAATTTAAAAGAAAAATATCAAAGAAAGATATAAAATGGAACAAAGTAACGAAGAAAGAAGTATAAGAAACTTGAAATGCCAATAGTGCTTACACTTAGTCGTTAATTTATGTATTTATGGCTTGCATATAGTATTTGGTGCGGTTCTTGCAGATTTAAGCTTGTATTTGGATATAGTTTTCATTTGATTATTATAAATTAAATGTATTTTGGCAGCATTGGATTTTGGCTTATATATTTTAGATTACAGTTTACTTCTTGTATTCTAGTTTGATATTTTGGTGTGGCTTTGGGGTGTATTGGCTTCTTTAAGACTGTCTGGGGCCATTGCAGAAAAGCCATACTTTGTGCCAATATTGTCAACACCTCCTGACGAAGCTGGCCATGTTGGTCCTTCGGTACATTTTATCATTCTTTGATGTTTTTCTTTTAAATTTTCTAAGTATTTTCAATGTATTGTTTTCCATTTGGTATTTTGATTGTTAATTTTATAAAATATAATGTTAACTATATATTCAAATTATTGCTCGAAAATATGTGTGCGTATTTAAGATGTCATAAAATAAGAAAACGCTTCACTAGTCTTATCTATTTGATGTTTTGACTAAGAAAACATTTATTTAAAGTAAAATATAGAACTAATATATAAAGTAAATCAGTACCCATACTGAGAACATAAATGGCTCATTTTTACTTCATGCAGTTACATCTATTAAGGATTTTGAATGTTCGCTTTGATACATGCAATATCACTTATTAATAAATATTGCATAAAATATATTTTTATCAATCTAAACTTGCGACATTTTATCCACAGATATTTAAAGATACAGAAAGAAAATAACACTATTTTCAGCGGTACTTTTATGAGATTTGACATACGAAATCCATGGTAAATCAACCTCTCTATAAATGAAAAAATGGTTCCAGATAATATAATTTTTAATCTTTTCTTCTTTTAAATTCTTTGACTCTAGGGACTTTAACCAAAATAAATTTTAACCCCTTACAGGGAGAATCTCTCTAAATCGATGGTTTTTTTATTTTAACTTTTACTTCATGAGAATTAAGAATATTATTCCAAAATATAGGGAAGACAACAAAGCTGCTTCGCGATTAAGTAGATCTTAGTATTATAAAGTTTCAGTTTCTGAATACCGCGAAAAGGGATTGAGAGGTTGCCCTTGTTTCACATTTCAGTTTCATAAAATCATGAATAAAAAAAGATATTTTAAATATTAGAGATTAATCAAAGAGTACAGGAAAATTGTTTCCTTCTTTCAAAATAAGTTGCTGCAAAACTGCATTTGTAAGAATATGCCATGAAGCGGGCCAAAAAAAAATTATTTAACAACAAAATGGACTAAAATAATTAGTCCACTATATTTAAAGAACATAAAAAATCTTACAATGTAAATTGTTAACATTAGTTAAAATATTTTACCTCATGTGATTAATAAATCTTTGAAAATTTTTTTAATAATCACCAATGAAAAGTGGAATGGGGTATAGTAATAAAGTGTTGATGAATTTATGCAAGTACAGCGGTTTCTGCAACAAATGCCGCACTGTTTGCCTATTTGAAAGTTACATTTTTAACAAGGTGGCGTTTCTTCGAATGCGGTGCTTAAGTTTACTGGGCAAAATAATTGCTCTTTTTTACAAAACAGGTAGAAAGTGATTGAAAATACTTCCAATATCACGATTCAAAGATGTACTATATAGTACGTGCGAGTGTGTTTTCAATAATTCTCACCTACAATTTGAAAATTTTCATTTTATGAATTTTTCTTAAGTAATCTGTCGTATATTAGGACAAAAAGAGAGTTCGTGACTCTGTTGTTCAAGGTTATACCCTGTGCAAGAAATTTAATTTTGGACTCTGCTGACGCTGATGCACCCTTTCTTCGGAAATGACTGTAATTGGTTTTTGTTTGTGTAAAACAATTGACAAGTTTAAGCAAATCAACATAAGGATTCGCCCCCGCTCCTCTTCCTATTTATTCGCAGTTTTTATTTCGTATGGTAAGTGTGGGGAGAAAATACTAAATAAACCGAATTATTGATTTTTTTAATAATGTATTATAAGAGTATCATGCTTATTAAATGAATTATAAAAATAGTACTGATTTATTAAAAACTTTCACTAATGAGCAGTTAATCAGATACTTAAAGGATATAAACGGAAATTTTATAAAACTCTGTAATTTCGAACAAATATCAAGTTTCAAATTAATTTTAAAGAAATATTGAGTTTATAAAAATTTTTACTTATTTTAGTGGACTACGCTTAGAGAAAAAAATGTTTCTTAGAAATAGTAATGATGAAAATCTTTAAAGAAATATTCTCTCTCTCTACAATAAAATATGCTTACTTTTAAAGCTTTGTTACCTTAAATTTGAGTGTTTCACCAGAAAAAAACTGCCTTGTTACTATTTTCTTTTTTTTTTCTTCTATTAAATACTTGTAATTGGTTGTCCTTTCCTTCTTGTTGTTGGAAGAATAATAAAATAAAAGCAAAACTACAAATATGCTGGATATTTAGCAGTTATTATTGTACTTTTGAAATATTGATTAAAAAACGATTAACTTTGTTTCCATTCCAACTGCACAAAAGAATCAATGTATGATCAAATAAAATAATTTTAATTATATTTAAGTTGCATTAATTTATCAATGCGACGGGAGAGTTAAAAAATAACTGCATCACCTAATATAAAGCTGAGCTTAAATGTGAACTTCATGGTAAGAATTTTTGGACTGCAACGTCTCAGCTTTAATCTTAAAAACATTTGAATAATAGAAAATAGGTATTGCTTTTTTCCCACGTACAGATGGGTATTTGCAAGTTTAACCGATTTCTCTTTTGTGATACATGAATACCGACCAATATCCGTATTTAGACTTCAAATATAAGAAGCTATCCTCTTAAATTTTGTTTGTCCTCTTGGTGGTGGCTTGGAATAATGTGCTAGGAGCGTTGAATCGTCCTTTATCTGCCTGATCACACGAATCTGATTAACAGAAACAAATAAAATATGAATTCAGTAACAAGTGGAATATGTTTAAAAATGGTAAGACTTCGTAGTTTTAAATTTCTGACATTAACTCAATAAATACCAGAAAAAAGTATCCTTTGACTACAAAGTAACAACATATCAGTTAATCTTAACGATCGGATTTGACAGTTCTTACATTATTTCATAAAATATAACGTATCTAAAATGTATCTAATTATGAAAAATATTTTTAAGGAAACATGTTTCGTATATGTGTTTCAAACGGGATATAAATTTATCTTTTCAAAAAATAGAGAATTTTATAAGGTATTCGATGTATGTTTTTTATATTTGTTATCTTATTATCTTATCGTATTGCTTATAAGGACCAAAATGTTTAAAATTATTTGAATTTCTTAAATTTTCTTTATTTCTATACTTTTCATAAACTTGTTTTTCGTTAATGTTTCTGTAATTAAATATCTGTATATAGTTAAAACAAATTACTACTAACAATAGTCTTCTCAAAATAACAATGTTTCATTTAAAAAGTAAAATTTCTTATAAAAACTCATGTTTCTTTAGAATAGAAAAATCATATCTTCTTACTTTCGTTTTACTAATCTTATGAGAATAAAACAAATTATTAAATAAAAGGTGTGATTTTTAAATTTTTTTAAAATTTCTGCTTTTATTCGCTGTAAAAGAGACAAACGTGCTGATTCGACGCAATCGTGACCAACACCTTCAGCTATTCGCTGACTTTTCAAATCTTATCAAGGGAAAGTCCTCATACCCATGAAGAGCATTTTCTAGCTTCTAAAGATTGTTTTTTTTTTTTTAAAAAAAAAAGGGGGGGGGGAAATAACCGGAGAAAAAAAGATTTGAGAAAAATGGAGAGAAGAATACGCTCCCAGCGGAAAAGAATAAAACTTCGATTCATTACATTTTCAGTATGGAGTCAGAGGTCTTGGAATTCCCTAACGACCTCATTTCCTGGTATACTATCTTGTCTTAGAGCACTCACTTGTTTTAAAAATTATGTAACTCTGCCATATGCCAAAGACGCATCTTAATTGGAATTCTGATTTCAAATAATAATGATTGAATGCGCGTGGAATATCTTTTTTCAGTTTTAACTAAAATACTTTCTAGAGTTGTTTAGATCCTGCATTATACCCCCATATGTCAAACATAGATTTAGATGAAAAAGATTTTAATTTCTTATATTGATACTCAGGAAGGTAAATAGAATAAGAACGAGATAAATGTGATGAAATTCCAGGAAAATATCGATATTAATCAGCCAAGTCGAGATAAGCAATAAATTCTGTTAAATAAATAAAAATAATCCTTAAAATATTACTAATTCAAGTCACGGATTAGAATAATAAAAAATTTAAATAATTTATTATTTTTTAAATATTTTCCATTTTGAAACTGAAATTAAATTAAAAGTAATTTATTGATAAAGAAGTTTCTTATTTCTTTTTTTTTATTTAAAATGACTGATCCATTTTAACTGGTTTTATAACATTTAGCTGGACAGAAATCTTCGAACTATACCATTATGGCAGAGGTGACAAACTCAATTTTGCAGAGGGTCATATATTAAATTCAGGTTGTGTAGGGGGCCAGATTCAAATAAAAAAAATGTACTGAATTATTTTAACATTCTATTGATTTAATTATATAGTATACAATATACGGTTGTTAAAAATCATATCAAAGTTATAAAAGAGGGTAATTATTTTGATCTCGACGAACCAGATACCTGACTTCTCTTGTTTTTGACAAGCTCATTGATGTCTGGTATCATTTTCATTGTAGTTACTTTAAGAATTGATTGGAGATGTTCATTCGTAAGTCTTGTGCGATGTTTGTTCTTATTTATTTTCATGACGGAAAACATCTGCTCATATAAATAAGTGCTACCAAACATGCACAGAATGAGTGCTGTGTGTTTTTTTAATTCCTGGTATTTATTCAAACTCTTGAAATATTGTGTATAAAATAAAAGAGCGTTTATCTCTTTAAATGCTTCTTTCAAAGTATTATCCGACAGAAGATCTATCAACTCCATTTGCAAATGAATTCGTGCCTGTGAAGCTTCAAAATTGAATGGATTGTTGAAAACTAGGATTTACATTTCATTCATTTTGTGGAAGTCTTCAAAAAGATTGGTGAATTCTGTGATCAAATTTTGCAAAAGTTGTGAATATTGATGCAATTTTTTTGGTTCACTGTGCCAAATGATTTTAAATGAGGGAAATGATCTAAAATTAGATTTTTTACTTGATTTTCCCGCAGCCTCAACTTTGTTTCAAAGGCTGAATACATGAATACATTTAAAAGACAGTCAGATTTTTACCCTGTAACTTTACATTCAGATCAGTTAAATATTTATTCATATCTACCAAAATGGCACAATAGCCATTGTCATGATCAATTAGGTTCCCTTTTTCTAAAATGAAAGCTTAAAGTCACGTAATGCAAAAAATCTTTCTAAAACTACTCCTCGACTGAGCCAACAAACTTTGGTGAAATAAATGACATCAGAAAACTTATCGTTCCAATCTTGTAAAAACTCCCTGAACTGTCTCTAATTTAGTCCTCTGCTCCTTATAAAATTTAATATTTTAAGTATAGGTTGCGTGACATGCTCAATTTTTGAATGTTTGGATGTCAATGATTCCTGGTGAATTATACAGTGAAATATCTCAAAATTCCCTGATGTTTTTTGTTTTAATGTAGTTTGTAACACCCGAATGTTTGCCAGACATGAAGGAGCGCCATCCATAGTTGTGTTGCCAAGCATGTTCCAGCCGAGTGCATATTCTGCTATCAAATGCTCAATTGCAGAATAGATATCATTTGCTGTTGTAGTACCTGTCACAATGGAACACACTTTAATAATTCTTCAGTTATTTCCGCTCTTGCCTTCGGTTCAACAGTTCGTGGGTTCGAATCCCACCTTGGGCATGGATGTTTGTAGTGGTTTGGAATCCACTTTAAGCCGTAGGTCCCGGTCTAATTAGCCCTTGTGTGCAAAAAATGACAGTTGAGCGACAAACAAACAAATCTTCAGTTATTTCAATGTTATTGTTAACAGAAAGTAGAGCTGTATCAACACCAAATTTTGAGATAAACCATTTATTCTTGAAGCAACAGGGTTTATTGACAGCGAAATATTTTAAATTATTGACTTTTGAAATGGAAATGAAACATTGGCAACTTTCAACGTATAGTCCTTAAAAATTCACCATCAGTGAAAGGTTTGATCTATTCGCAATTTCTAATGCAATAATAAAACTTGATTTCAGGGCATCTTCGCTCTCAGTATAGTAAATATTGATTGTTGACCTTGATGTTTAGATTTTAAAGAAAATAATGTGCTCATTCTTATTTTTTCAGTGTAAATCAAATTTTAATTTATTATTCACATCATAGTGTCTCAAATGAAACTCCTTAACAAACAGCAACTGTTTGATTGCAAATCAAACACAGTAGTTTGCCTTTCCATTCTATAAAAAAAATATGCAATTTCCCATTTAGACTGTAAAACTCTGCACTCACTATCAACTTTACGTTTCGGGGACATTATGCCGAAATCGTAATACTTATGGAACTCGACACAACAGTTATTGATATCGCACGACACAAACAAAGGCACAATATCTCAGTCACTCGACTCAACTGACTCTCGTCGCGCCGACGTACTCCATTTATATCGATAAGGAAAGTTTTAGTCTAGGCTTGAAGCGCATCGAAGATTTAATTGTTCTCAACAAAAATAATCGGGTATTTCCACTTGTTGCTAAGAGATGGTTTTGCTGTCTATCTCTCTCCCTTGTCTGCCCTTGAAGTTACTTATACATAAATATTGTGTGCGCATTTTAAAACTTCCGAATCCACTGAAGTCTAAATGCTCTAAAAAATTGAGTTCCTCTTTCTGTGACAGATAACGATCGCAGGCCTTAGTGATACGGCCCGCGGACAGTATCTTCGACATGACTGAATAATGGCATTGTACAAAATTGAACTTTTTTAGAGTAGGTATTTAAATAAGCGAAAAAATATTTGTTTTTCATTTGGTTGTGAGGATATTAATATGAAAGATAGAATTTAGCAAAATAAATAACTATAGTACCTATTGGTTAAGAGAATTTAATAAAATTTTATTTAACAGAAAAAATTTATTTTTGAATAAATATTTTTTAGGAATAAATGCTTTGACGCAAAAAGTGAAGAGACAAAATGAGGTTAATTCAGAAATTATACCTTACGCTAATATAAATTTTATCAAAAATTCTGAAGTTTGAGAAATATCTTGATTAAAAAATTTTCTTGGTTGTGTAGTTATCTATATAGTTTCATCAATAGTGTTTAATGTCGACCGCCCTGTCTAGTGGTCAGAGTACCTGACTGCGGATAAGGAGGTCCTGGGTTCGAATCACGGTTCGGGCATGGATGTACTTTCTCTCTCTATCTATTCTGTCTTTGTCCTTTCTGTGTATGAATGAGGTGTGAATGGTTGCCTACCCTATAAACGGGTCCCTATGGCATGTGTGTACTGAAGCAGTCGGATTCCACACCAAATATGGTTCAGTATGAAAAAGTGGAGCAGCGCACCTTGTATTGCCACCCTAGCTTGCACGAGACAAAAAAAATAGAGTTTAATCAATTAATACAGAAAGAAATTGTTTGTGGGATTTTATATTCTACAACTTATTGATTAGTTCCATATTTTTCACAAAATACGAAAATCACAAAAAATAAATGCAATTATTTAAAATCCGGTAATTTAGGAAATCAAGGCTAATTTTTAACACGAGCTTACCGTTTGCCTTTGATGCTAGAATAAAATCACTTTTCTTCTTTACTATTATTGCTACAGCTTTTTTTTTTCTACACATGACATATTTTTCATAGTGTAAATTGCACAGCTCATTTTGAAAATTATTTCTCGTATACAAAGTAGCATTGATATAGCTCAAAAAAGACATTTGCAAAAAATATGATGAAAGATCAAATTTTTGTTGCACTTTGCTTAAAATGGAAATTCTGTTTAATTTACTGTTATACTTTCGAATTTAAAATATTTCCTTACATGTTACGAAGAAAACGAGACAAATTTCGATTCCTTGTTTTTAAATGCATTAATTTCCTGAAATAAAATTGTAAAATGCAATTATCCTATCAACACCTCATAAAAAATGCATCTTTTAACTAAGTAAAAACTTTTCCCACGTGGGTAAAAGGGCCTTTTATTAACGATATGTGACTCTATTTAAAATGTAAAATGATACCCAAAGGACAACATTTACGGAGTTTCGTACGGTCACAAGATTTTGCAGACAAAGCTGTTGGTATGTATGGCATTCGTAATTAGTTACAACCGCGGAAGTCACAACTGTAAATGATGGCCACCCATTCATCTAACCAAATCTCTGCGTCATTTTGGATAACCAAAAACCGACTCGAAGGAGTTTCTAAGTACTTGGACATCCAAATATATCATCTTCGAATAAGAAAGAGAACCTTTTTGAATTCTCTTTTTACGAATGAGTTCTAATGTCCTATACCTGAAGTGGAGCGAATGATAAGCTTGAATGTATAAATCAAACGCAAGACTTACTTGTGTAGTAGGATGAAACACGTCAGGTATGATATAGGTTTGAAAATGTAGCATCATTTAGAAAAAAGATCCATTGCAAAATATCAGATATAAATGAGAATTTATGATACATATAAATGTTAATATTACTTTTAAAAAAGTGATTGACTTGAGATTTATTTTTACTGGTATATAAGTTTTTAGAACTTCAAAAACGAAAATTTAGTTAAGAGAAGTTTTATAAAAATAATTCTCAACCCCACACTCTTAGCAAAGAAAAGGAAACATTAAAAAGAATTTTACAAGCGATTAAATATAATTTTATAATTCGAGTATGTGTAATATTTGAGATAATGGACAGAAATAGGATTACTTTCGAACAGAATCCAGTAAATTTCTGATAAGATTGTTGAATTAATTTTTACATGAAATTTATTGGAAAACTCTTATTCAGTTTTAAAGAATTTCTTTAACTTGAGGGAAATTTCATTATCAATACTATTTTTTAAAGGTAATTTTAGTGCTAAAAACATCTTTGAAAATGTTAGATATAAGGAATGAAAGTTATTTTTTTTTAAACATCCGATTTTGGTGAAGTTAAGGCAGTTTGAGCAAAGAATGACTCAAAGATATTTTCTCTTGAGATAGCAGAAGAATCGATACAATAAGATCAGCACTATGCAATCATCGCATACCTCTGGCAATTTCCTTAAAGACCGCATTTCCATTTCAAAATAATTTATGGTATGAAGAATCTATGAATCTTTATAAAGTTTTCTTAATAATTAATTTAATGATTTCCGGTTGAAATAGGTATAGTAAATCCTGAATTAAAATTATTATGTAGTTTTTATGTAGTTTTTACAAGTTAATAGATAGTAATATATATTATTTCTGTATCATTGTATACATAAAAGTTTCCAGTGGCCAAAACTTGTCAAAAAGCAAAACCAGTGTCTATTTCATAGTGAATTAAAAGTTTACCAAATTGAATAATGCACTTCCAGTATAGTTTTAAAAGTTTAAATTTCGCAAGGTAATATTTAATAAAAGTTTTTATGAAAATTTAAAGCTAGCATTGCTCACTACGGCTTTTTATGAAAAATTCTATAATAAATTTATAAATTGTATCATCATTGAATTGCTTTTGTTTCGTGTGACAAGAACGTAAACTATTTTAATGTATTATAATATAATCTATATTTTTTATGCAAATTAAAGAATATGATAGATAAATATGAATACATTAACAACTAAATTGTTAGAAAATTATTGTCAGATAATTATAGTCTGATAATATAGCTAAATAATAAGCTTCAAAAAATTCTTTCGCACTTTGGCAAAGCCATGGCAAAGTAAAATATAAAACCAAACTATATAAATAGACTGAGATTTTAAAACGGTTCATATATCTTCAGCACCAAATAATAAAAGGCGAAAAAGATGCTTTTGGACTTGTACAGGATAAAGTCTGAAAAAAAAATGCAAAAGCGCAATGCTCTCTAGGCAATAAATTCCGTCTTTCGCCCAATTGATTGACAATTTTTCCTCACGGAACGAAACACTTTTTTTGCTTCAACATACTGAATGTCGGTTAAAGCTTACAATGTGTCCAGATAAGTTTTATGCCAAAAAATAAATTAGCCCTCTCCTCCTAAAGATTCCTTTTACAAGTGCCCTCTAAAAATTTGATGGATTTGTGGAAAATTTTGCGATGGTGTCTTGGGCGAAAAGAATGTTAACGATACATCAATGTGTGAGAAAGAGTTTTATTTGTAGTTTAGAAGCGTATCTATGTATTTTTTGCTTTCATTATATTATTCCCAGCTGTTTCTTTCAATGACTTGAAATTGCTGAACTCAGCTAACCGTCTTGTAATTTTAAAGATGAAATGGTAAGAAATTTCACAATTTTTTTTTTTTTTGTGTTCATTCATAGGCTTGTAAATTTGAATTCCATTTTAAACATGAATGTTTAAAATGAACCTGCTGATCATTGGCTATATCAGAAAGGAGCTTGCAACATTTCGATACTTTTCGTAGGTTTGATCCTTAGAAAGATTTGTGAAAGAGCATTATTTTTAGAAATGGACCATTATGGCATATTATAAGTAATGTGTTCTACCGCGGTATCCTTTTTGAAACCTATGCGATCAAGATCACACACTAACTCAGGAGTTACAAACAAAAGCAATTTTTTTTACTTCGCTGCGAGGAAGAGTCCTCGGAAAAGGTGCTCTTCTGAGGATTTCAATGCACAGGAACCCACGGAAGATCGCCCTTGGGTGAGGCTCTAAGGGCGTTTAAAGTTTCGTATCTATCCTATGGTGAAGAAGAAAGACCCAGTTCAAGTGTTGACCTCGTCAGTGGATCGTTGAACAAAACTATATGTTGCTTAGCGGTGTCTGGAAGCTTAAGTCAGGAAGAGGCAACTGAAAAGTAATTCCATGACTAAATGAATCTAATTTTTATAGGTTGAGCTAATTATAAGCTGTCTTTATGATAATTCAATGAAACACCAAACTAAAAATTCAATATCCATTAACAAAGCAATGCATCATACATTTTATAATTATGATCGTGAATATCACTTTTTGTCTTAGTGATAACGAATATTCCGCTTCATCATTAAGATCTCATTAATTCTCCTTTTTTTTTAACTGATCTTTCTATACATTATTAAATATTTCTTTTCATTATTATTACCTCTCATTTCCTGAGTTTGCTCTGACTACTTTAAAACTTATGTCTTCAAATAAGATACATTGAGATTCTAAGATTAATGAATAAATATATTGAATTCCCAATCAAAATAAATTTTGTGAAAATCATGTTGAATTGAATGAAACTAAGTGTAAAGGGGAAAAAAAATTTATTCAAATTGTTTGTAAAAGCACTGTGCAATTGTTTTATAATCTTTGAAAAAGAACGCGAGCGCGCGCGATAATATAATTAACATTATTAATATTTAAGATCAAATTATTCAAGTTATTAGTTCTTTATGAGTAAACACGTCTCTCCTTTGACTCAACGATTTGTACAGGAAAATTACTGAGCTAAAATATTGAATCTTGAAATATCTATTTCAATTCTTAAAATGAATTAGATTTATACACATTTTCTATATTTAATTTAAATGTACAAAATTTTGCACATTTACTATATGATGAAGCATACATGAAAGTTAATAATGTATATTTGTAATTAAATAATTTCTCTTCAGATGAAACTTGTGCTTCATATTAGCGGTGAAACATTGTGTTATGATACTTTGATCTGCCTTAACTTTGTCATTTTGACTGGATTAGGAATCGAACTTGTGGCTTTTTAGTCTGAAATAATAATTTCTTTACTAACTAAGTCTGCAGTTTAAATGCATTTTGAGGAATCTTAGGTTTACGAGACTACGATCCAAAATAACGGTCTTTGAAGTCGCTGAACTAATGAATGAACTTATTCTCAGGAATTTGAGAGTTGGAAAATATTTGAAGCAGCGAATCTTATCCAATTAATGGCTTTTTATTTATTTTCTTTTCTTGATTTAATTTATTTTTAATACAGTCGGTTACTCCATTTACACATTCAGTAAGTAAGCGAATTGTTCCAAACTTAAAAACCACAAAATATTCAAATAAATTTTCATGCAAAAATAATACTTAATGAATAAATTAAAATTAGGCTTGATAAATATTAACCCCTAATTTTGCAAATAAAATTCAAGCCATTAAAATCGAAAGTTCACAAGTGACACACTCAAGGAGCATTTTGGCACTACATACTAGGGATGGATAGTTTATAAATGATATCTGGGATAATTGGAAATAGTTTTATGGAAATTTATTTATTAACATTTCACATAGTAACTAATAAATTACAATTGTTGCCATAGATTGGATTACATGTGTATCACTCCAATTCAATCTCTGGTGGGTATATTTCGCAATTATTATTCCACCTTTTGAAATTCTTACTTCATTAGAAATTTAGTTAGAAGCACAAAGAAGGAAAGCTGTAATTTATACATGTAATTAAATTTAATCAAGATTTGTAAAGTCTATTCTTTTTACTAAATATTCAAATTAACTCGTGTTTAAGGGTAACCAAAAAGTCTCAGCATTTACTCTAGGTGACAAAATTGCTTCAAATGTATATAAAACATTTTGTATTTTTCTTCTCGTAAAAGTTGAAAATAATACATCAATAAACTATCTTGAATGATATAAATATGCTTGATAAAATAATCACTCATCAAAATGCATGAGGTTAAATGCTCATTACCTAAATATCTAGTTTTGTTTAAAAATTTAATTATGATATTATTTATATTCAATAACCTTGCTCTCTATTTCTACCTTTACACATCAAATTTTTCCTTTTTTTTCGATAAATGAACTCTCAACAAAAAACATGTATTTCCTGCAAAAGAAGTACAAAAACAATGATTGTCCACGTCTTCCCAAATGCAAACATTTTAGAGATTAATGTTTTAAATCTGGGAATAATTAAAACAATTTTTTGCTATTTCAACGAAAAGTTTTTACAACCTTGATCCCCAGGGTCGTTGATTTTCTTCTAGTGGAAAAAAAAATCAGTGAAAATATCACTTCTCGCTCTACTTGTCACTAATCCTTAAGAACATAAAGAAAAGCACCATTATCCAGCTAAAGATACTTTTATAAAATTAAAAGTTGTATTACTTCTTACAAATTATAAGATTTATTTGCTTTAGAATAAAAACTCTTTCAAATGAGATAAATATAAAAATCCTTTTCATTATATGATTGCGTTTAAAATTTTTATATTACTCGAATTAAAAAAATAATATATTTTCGAAATAGTTCTAAAAATATACAGGATTAAGATGTCTGTATCTTTATCAAGGATTTCCTTTTGCACTAATTTAAGTACATTTTATACTTTGTTTTTAGCCCACTGTGAAATTTAAAGTCCTCATATGTTTTGAAGAATATGTCAGCCTTTTAGACCATTTAATGTCAGAAAATGAAGACCCATAATTCTAATAAAAATCGAGCTATAAATATGTTCTTCATTTTGTTCGCTTTATTGATTCAAAATGCTTTCATTTTTATGAAAGGTAGAGTAACATTGTAATATAAGGAAGAGACAGAATTACTGTTCAAATGATATTTTCGCAGTAAACATATTTATAATGAAGTTAAAAATAAAAACTAATATAATTTCAATTCAAGAACTTGTAAACATATAAATTAGTAATATTATTTATATAAAATGTTATTTTATTAAAAAAAAAAATAAAAATAAATTAAAAAAAATCTTGATTAAAAGCTTTAAATATTTGCATTACATCATTGTAAGTATTTAGATTTTTTATATTAACTTCCTTCCGACGTTTCTGTATTCATTTTCTTTCATATAAATTTTTAGAGTACAAGAAATAAAATCTTTTCATGCATTCTTTAAATATTTATTTTGATTTTTTTTCTGTATTGCTTGCTGCTAGTTTCCATAAAAAAGTAAGATTAAGTGTCTAAATAAACAATAAAAATAACTACACATGGTATCTATAACAACAATATATAAAGCAATAAAAAATAGCTTGCCTAAAATTGTAAGTTATGATTTTATAATTTTTGTAAATATTTAATTAAAATTTGCGTATACCTATTTTTCATGCAGTTCAATTTACAGTACAAGCGTACATTTCTAAAAATTGATTATTCTGCGCGCTGAAGTATTTGATTTCGAATCGCGGATAACTCCCAAAGGAGCAAATTTATTTATAATATCAAAATGATGAACAATTTAAGTCTACCTGCTTCAAAAACTCTATATGTGTCGGTAAATAGTCAGAGAAATTAAAATTTTGATGAATTTTTAGGCTAAGTGTACTTTTTAAATAGAATAAAATAAAAATGACTCCTCCTTAAAGTAATATATTTTTGATAATAACCTTTAAGCAATTCCTGTAATAATTAATGGCCATTCGAATAAAATTGAAACTAGTTTTGAATATTTTCAAAGCACGTCATCAATAATGAAAATCAAGAAAAACAATACATTTTTAAACTTATGTTTCGAAATTTCTCTATCTGAAACTAAATTATTCAAAAAGCAAAGTTCAAAAAATTAAGTTTTTATTAATTTTGCTTACGCGTCTCATAATTAAATTACAATAATCTCTTCAAATTTTTCTTATAATCTTTCTATTTACACTGCACCAAAAGTTTATTTAGAATAGTTTGCAATATGTTAACATACATTTGAAGTATAATGCATCAAACTTTTGAATGGAATCTTTGTTAAATCATTCAAAAACAAGTGCTAAGTACACTATCTCAACTCGATATTATTTTTTTCTCCAATTTATTTTGAAGGAAACATCTCTATCAATAAAGATTTTCTGTATAAACAATTTCTCTTTATTTATACGTAATTTTTTATACGTATTTGGGGTAGCAACAATATAGAAAATAACAATTATCAATAGTCTACTAATTTATAAATGAATTTTCTGTAAAACTAGCTTTTATTTCCGCACAAATTTAGAAAATGTAAAACATTACCTTGAGTAAAATAACTAGGCATGGAGGCATCAAATTTAAAATATGTGTCTTAACATTTCGTTTCATAATTTAGAAGAGTGTAGAAATATGTCAATGCGTTTCTTATATAAATTAATATTCCAGTTCTATGACATACCAAATAAGAATCCTACTTTAAAAATCTAATAATCCCCTTCCTTGTGGATTCAATTTCCAACTCTTTTGTATTTTTGCCCCGTATACATAAACCAGAGCATATTAATGAATACAATAATTTCGAATGAGGAAGAAACTTCGATGTGCTCAGTGAAGTTCTGTAACATACCGAGAGGGAATTTTATTCTAAAGATCTAATAATTGGTTATTGGTATTTCAATTTTCAACTGTCTATCTCGTTTGAATTCTTCTTCATAAAACTGACCCATTAATGAATACAAGTTGAGGTTACCATCGCTTAAGAAAATGTTCGCTCAGCCCACTTTGTGCTTATAGGTTTCAAATAATCCCAAATTCCTTCCACACAATTTCGCATTCTACAAAACCAAGATTGTGTTGAAGACGGATCTAACTCAATTATTTTTTTCTAATTTTAAATCCCTTAATCTTTCATCTTAATCTTTTTATGAAGTTAATAACATTGGCCCATTCCAGGAATAGAAAAGGTTTCTACATTTCTTTTTTAGTAGAAACGGTGCATTCGTCTAAAAGCTCCATCTAAGATTCCGAAAGAAGCGCTTGACAGAAATCTATTTTTAGCTACGCGTGAAATACAGAAAAAAAAAAAATTGTTCGCCGTTAGTATCAAAACCATTAAAACTCAGTGCGATTTTAAAGAAAGTGCATAACCTAATTTAAAAGCTCTTTTTGATTGGATGTTACCGAATCTCACAATTTTATAGGTTAACAAGAATGTGCTACGCTACGCTATGAGAAATGCAGTAGCAGTACAAACCTAAAAGTTTAATGAATTGGAGCTTATTGGAAATTATTAAAAAATGCGTTTAAATTTAAAAATCTAATTTTTATTTTTTAACACAATAGTGCGATATGCTATTAGAGATCAAGTTAAACTGATAAGTACAATTAATCAAGATAAAATTAACAATCAATAGATGTCACTTACCAAAGCCAGCAGAGAGGCTTTTCGTTGATGAATGGTAAAAAAAGATGCTTGGAGGGAGAGATTTCGATTTGTATGGCTTCTAACTCATATATAAAAAAAAAAAATCATGGGATTCAAAAGCTGCTTGACTTTTCTCTCAGCATGCTCCAGAGGAACTCAATGTTTGAGAGCCGCAACTGTGTCCTGCAGTTGGAGGTGTGCACCATCTTCGTGTTGCACACTGCTCTGCTCCCGAGTAATGGTGAGATTCTTGATGCGAGAAAGATTCGCTGAGGCTGCGCCGTCGTCATGGCAACGAGGTAGCGGCCCCTCATCCGGGTTTCGGGAAAAAGCGGGCAAGCAAGTGACGTCACATCTTCTCAAAATGTAAAATAATGTTGGAAATTTTAGAAGCATGCTTTCTATAAATAGAAGCTTCCAGCGTATTGGGGGGGGATTGAACGGAGGGTTAGGTATACGTCATCATATTGTAAACATTAAATTCCCGGGCTCTGTCATGTTGATGCCATGATTGCGCCATTTACAAGACTTTGCATATATTTCATCTACGAAGTCACTGTAAAAATACAGCGATTTATTGCAATAACAACAGTTTTCATTCCCACATCCAAATTATGTAAAGTTTAGCAGTTTCTTTTTTGGAACATGCTCAAAAATTCTTGCGCTATTTGATATTGACTTGGATGGTCGTCATATTGTGGTAATTGTGAGGAATGCATCACTAGCATAACCTATATAAACAGAGCAGGAAACAGCACAAGTTAACAAAAGCAGTTTTATATTTCATAATCTGTGTTGATGAGTCATTTTAGGCATTAAAATTTTCTTTCGTGTATATTCTAATTCAACTAATTACACGTTTCTTAGTTGAATAATTTTTTTTTCGAAATATGAGCAAAAATATTTTAACAC
Source organism: Latrodectus elegans (assembly GCA_030067965.1). NCBI lineage: Eukaryota > Metazoa > Arthropoda > Arachnida > Araneae > Theridiidae > Latrodectus > Latrodectus elegans. Next base: position 3,325,736 of record CM057817.1, on the reverse strand, counting down.
TACTAAAAATTAACAATAATAACTTTTCTTGGATATTGTGTTGTTTAATATAAAATTTTCGAAGATGTGAAATTACATTTATCTGAATTATTCAAAATGTTTTGGTGCCCACTCAAAGAATTTAATAATTAATGCTTCATCAGCAATTTATTGAATGAAATATTTCAGATTTTTAAAGTAATTAAATCATTCACTTTCTTCATTCATTCGGCATTCTTCTTCAAAGACATCGGCACTAAAGCAATCATTAGCATTTATAACAAAGAAAATGCAGATTTGTTCAATAATTAATTGCATGCATGCAGCCCATCTAACTTCTAATACTTAATTTTAAATATCTATAAAAATGTAATTAAATGTCACATAAATTCAAAAAGTTTCGTATCTTATAAATAAAAACCATATGAGAATATTTTTCTGACATTTAAAAATTAAATCATTTAATGCAGTTACAGTCACCACATATAATATTGCATTCTTAGAATCAAAACCGAGGAACTTGCGCTTTATCTATTTGTGTTAAATATAGTATTTCTATATTTACAGGATTTCATGCCCTATCCTACGTGGCTAAGATTCGCTTCTCCCATTCTCTCAGAAGAACTGCACTCGACAGGACATCATAAAATGTTTTATGATTCTCGTTCGTTATGATTTCGATACCATTAATATCCTATGAAATTTACTGCCAATTATATATGAATGCAATATATCAGCTAAGGCTTATGTACGTCCAATTCAAATAATAATTAATATATTTGAATTGTCTTATCCTCCCGCCACTTCGGATCATTCATACCAGAAACTGATAACAAAGAAGAATTAAAAGCTGTTATATTCTCTGTACAATATGATTTGCCTTAGTAAAAATTTTAAAATTGCATAAATCTATATTCTTGACACCTTCAACTTAGTTCTAATCACAATACAGGGGTTTATACTTTTGACTTAAAACAGAGATTCTTTTGACTTTCTTTTGGATAAATGATGACTTGTAAATGAGTCTAGAGCCCTTAAGGGCTTTTACAATGAAAGTGGAGCATTTATTTGAAAGAAATTATTGACACAAAGCAAAAAAAGGGGTATTGATACTAAAAATGTTTATTAATTCGTGTGTAGAATGATTCTTGAAATACCATACGTAACATGTTTTTCATGGAAATTTGTGGGACACCACTTTCTGATTTCATTCTTTCAACCTCAGTAGAATGTTCGGAACAGGTGCAGCCCCCAATAATTACGGGTAGGAAGGGACAAAAATTAAAATGTGAGGCAACAGCAGTCAGGTGATGGAAGGCCGCCAAAATTCTGACCAGGTTAGAGACTCCGATTTAAGAGAAGTTACCACAAAAATATTTATTTCTCTAGCATTAGTATACCTTGAAACGAATGGATTAACAACTGAAAGTTTTGTTGATTTTTTAAACACATTCCCTGTGCTCTACTTTTCAAGATAGTTTCATATAAAAAACGGAAATTTCCACTTGCCGTAAGGAAGGACATTCAGAAAAATTCTGACCTTTCGCCTCAACAAATCTGCAAACAGAAAGGAGAAACATAACAGCGATTTCTATTATTAAACTCAGGTTCAACAACACGTAGTGAGAAACGAACTTATGAAATCTATGGTGAAATATTTGAGTATTTGTCCGTATGCTCTCTAGGAACAATTTTCATAGACAATAGGATATTTTCCCCTGCCGAAGTGGTGGAAAACTGGAAAATTCCCAAGTATCCACTCCTAGCAAATATATATATATAATATATATATATATATATATATATATATATATATATATATATATATATATATATATATATATAAAAAAAATGCATATTCATTTTGTTGTTCAACAGTGACGGGATTGAGACCTCCCACTCGGAAGAGCGTATTCCGACCATTCAGTCAAGATAGGAACCCTACGTTCCTAGCTTGACTGAGTTCAGTTCATACTGTAGCTTTTGAATTTGACAACGATACCCTGCAATGCCATTCAAGAAGACTGTTCACAGCCTTACGCATGCCTCGTGTGGAAGGAAACGCAGCAGTTTCCAAAGCACTCGCTTCTACAGGAAGGAGGGCTGCTCTGGCCTGGTTGGTGAGGGTATCGCTCTCGTTGTCAAAAGGTAATGAGTTCCAATCCATGCTTAATAAAAGATTCATCATGTTCATTAAAGGCCGATGTGTCATGTTCAATGAGTCGTGGTCGCAATGTCATCCAAATGAAAGGATATCTCAGGGAGTGGCAGGTCCAGAATTGAGGACCTTCTGCTTGTTCCCTGCTTCAAAATCATGATGACTCCGTCCTGCTGCTTCTATCTAACTGCTAGAGCCTAACTCTGGCAAAGTATAGGAAAGCGTGCTGGAGTAACAACAACCACTTCTACCGAAAGTATTGCTGGAGCATATTCTACTTCTAGACATATGTATTCAGAATGTAGAAGAGCAATATTTCATATCACGTCGTCAGTAGATCAACATCTACTGTTCAAGATTGAACTCGGATAACTCCGTTCTCAACAGCATGGTTCTACCATTAGGCAACGGCAAGTCATAATTTTCTAGTATATTTGATTTGAATACGGGATTCTCTATTGGAGATAGTTATTAAAATATTTTTTATACGTTCCGTTAAATTGTGTCGACTTTTAAAATCGTAGTTGTACTCACTGCCAGCTGAAGCACACCTTTCGGGCTCACCGTGTCCTTGTGGTCGGGTAGCCCATTTCAGATCCCACATTCACTGTTGAAGAACGGCCGCCTGCGTGGAGTAGGGCTTCCCGGGCCAATGCGGTACGAGAATGGGATCCACCCTCTCTCGATATTAAATGGCTTTAGAACAGTTTCAGGCATGGAGGCGTTAAAATTCTCCCATTCAGGAACAGACCATAAAAAATTTGAATTATACAGCAATTAAATACAGAAACAATTTGATAATAATTAAATGATTTAATCATCAACGACCATTTAATTAAATAATAATTATATGAATTTGAATTCCTATACTTATACCTTAAGGAATAAAGATAGCATTTAACATCCATTAAGAATGAACATGCACGAATTTCTTACTACAGCACTAACTCAAAATTTGGAACAAAATAAAGGGAATTATCCAAAAAAATTGGTTTTTTCTGAGATTTTCTTTTAATTGCAGTAACAACGTTTTCTTTGGCTACATTCCCTCCGGAAATATTTTTTGTTCTTTCTATCCAATAAAACCAATATCAGAATTAAATACATTTATAAACTTTATACATAGAATTAAATTCGTTTATTAGCTTAATACTTAGGTTTAATGCCACTTTAGAAACACTCCAACGTGAAAAAAAAGTATTATATTATTTTTAAAAAATGTCAAAAGCATAGGAATATCTTAATTTTGACACAACCCACCGTTCATTCATTGGTTTGAGCGCAGAAGATGTTCTTCCCTTCGCGTGGATTTCGACAGGCGCTCGGAGGAGGTACTTTCTCCGGGAATAGATTTGAAACAGTTAACATTCATTGCAATCAATGTACATGTGTACTTTGGTCATGAACAGATTAAGGAAGTACTTTAAGGAAGGATATATATATATATATAAATATCCTTGTGTGTGATATCGTAACATCAATTTTTTTTTCATCAATGAACACACTATTCGATGCAGCTATTATACGCTTAAAAATTTTTACATTTCAAAATGAAAACACACAAATTTACATTCAAAATAAATAACATTTTTTTCTTCGCGAAATTGTACTAATTTATTGGATCATAATAAAAGATTTTACTGACTTTTAAAACCACTTTTATAAAATTAAACTGTAAATTTCATGAATTTTAGAAAATTTAACTATACATTTTATAAATGGTGTTTATTATTAAAATGAGTAGTAAAATACAGAACTTATCTTAAAGTTAAAAGAAAATAAGTTTTATGGTTAAGGTAGAATGTATATTTTTTTCTCTATTGTATATATTTGTTATAATTTTTCTGTGGCAGGCACTTTTTCAATTCGTCTTTTGTATGGCTCATAGTTATCTAGCGGCAGGACAGAGCGAAAGGTCCCACCTTCGATCCCAGCTACTGTCAAATAATGGGAGATGGTTGTTGTGCTTGTGCATGCACGTATGTCAAAGTGGGTCCTTGAGAGTTTTCTGGGTTTTCTCCCTTGCTATATGTTAATGTAGCCCTCTATTTATAAAAATTTACCGTGAAGGCAATTTACTTGGCAGACTTTAAAATGTCTGTCAATAGTTTCAGGCCGATAGACCAGCCACTACTACTTAGTGTCAAAGTCATTTTTATAGATAATTCAACACAATAGAGATAGATGTCATAATTGTATTATCTTATTATGTAAAAGTCATCAAACAGATGAAGTGATACTGTAGGTGTAGTGAAGCTACTCCCTGATGGCTCGATCCGCTCAAACATTTGTGGTCCAGGATATTATACGATTCCTAACTGCTGATTTACTACCACCGACGTCTACGTACCTGGGACGGAACCTACGTACGGGCTAAGCACGTTGGTTCCATCTTTTTTCTGAAGCCTAACACTTCAAAGTTAGACAACTATTCTCAGGACCAGGGAGTACTTCTCAAAATATTGCATATCACAAATGGGAATACTTTCCCCAATATAATTTATTGCATGCTTCTGAAGTCCTGGTTGGTTATTGGTGCTGAAATAAAATCTATTTTTTTTATGTAAACCCTCAGATTTTTCATTGGAATGTTAAGTTTTGTATCTCTAGTTCATTTTTTCTGGATGTATATATTTCTTACAATAGTGTACATAAATGCAAACACTGTCCATATTAATGTTCTTAAACGTGATCTCTTTCCGTTTGCTCTTTTTCAAGCAAATTATTTACAAGGTTTAAACTGAATTAGTTGTCACTCTACCATCATGTACTCCATGTAAGTGTTAATTCACCTGCACCTATAGTCTCAAAGGATTCAAGATAACGACAAACATCTGCACTTGTGTGAGAATTGAATCCACACCCTATTGAACTGTAGACCAGAAAACAAACCAATCTACTGCTAGATTGGCAATATGATTCAAACACTGCCATTTTTTTAATGGTGCTTTGTAGCTTGCTTGTAATTTGAAGCTATTTTTATTATTTAATTTGTGCAGAGCCTTTAAAATGTAAACAAAAACGCTTAAATGTAATAGTTTGCCATTCATTTTAAACTTTCATATATGAATGCAATTTTGTGATTTCAGGGGTTTGAAAAGTGTACAAAATATGAATTTTCTGTCAAAATAAGATTGAGACACACAAACATATCACCATTACTTAATTTCCTTATCGTTCATTTTTGTTCACCCAATATATTCAGACTGGAACCTACAATTTTTAAAGTAGATTCCGAAGCACTGCAAACATTCAAGCTCGACGTGGGCGTCAATCCCACGAACAGTTGAACCAAAGGAGAGGAGGATAATCATCCGATCTCTGATAGTGTTCCTGGATAGCACGTATGAAAGCAATGGCATTCTGTCGGACGCTGAGAATGCTCGGCCCCTGTAGATGACCATTCTAAAAAAAAAGATCCCAGAGGGTGGATGTGAGATTTTTTTTTTCCTGCATGGAAGGATATTTATTGATACTTCGAAATGTATCTCTATTATTTTGCTTTATAATCACTAAATTTATTTATAATTTACTTAAGTTATCACACTTTGATTTTTCAAACACTCATATGATGCCGCTTAAGGTTCCGGAGAAGCATAAAAGATATTTTCATAGTTTTGTAAAATTATAAGACACATTATCAACTATCTTAAAAAATATGGATACATCGATTTACATTTCACCAGATAAATATCTAGTTTTATTATTGAATGCTATTGAGTGGAAAAGGAAAAAAAATACCTCTCTCTAGTTTGGAAGGTTCTTTTTAGAAAAATCCTCTGGCAGTTTCAATCATTTACAAGCCCATCTGTTTAATAACTGTGTCGTGCAAAATTTCAGAGTATTTAAAAACTTTTGTTCTTCAACCATCAATTTTTTCAACTTAAATTGTATATCTGTATTCATGCAAACAATAGAACCCCATTTATAAGATAGTGACTTTATAATGAATATAAAATAATAATATATTAAGTACTCTTTCGAATTAAGTATTTATTGTTATTAAGCCTTATGTATTATGCTTTTATCTTATTAATAAAATATATTTTGAGAATTCATAATTATGTAAAATATTGCATATTGCAAGTGCTCTGTTTTACCTTTAAAAAATCTAGTGGCAAATGTATCAAAAATAAAAAGGAAATGTTAGTTCCCTCGCGAAATTGCTTATAAAAGTTGATAAAAAAAATTCAATTCATTATATTACTTTTTCTTCATTTCATAATTCATCTCATTACACTTTATTTTTATATTAAAATATATAATATAAAACAACCATTTCAAAACAAATACGGAATTGATTAGTTTTCGAATGAAAATATAAAGATCAATTGCTGTTTTCACCGTGAGGACTGATCAATTTTCAGCTTTTGTGTATTTAACGAGTTGTTATTTCTTTTAACTCCTTCACTTTCTGGGACACATTTTTTGTATTTTCTAAAGTATGTATTGAAGCATTTATTATTAATTTGAAAGGTCTCACACTTTTCTTAATTTTTGCATTCCTTTCAAAGTTTCTAGAAAGTTCTCAGAAATTTCCGGAAAAGATTATCAGAATTGTTATCACAAATGATTCATCATAACAAATCATTTTATTAAGAGTAAGAAGGAAAATTAATGACACGCATCTGCTTGCACCTATATCTACCTACCATAAATAAAAAAATTTAATTTGTATTTTAATCTTTTTTGGGGGAAAAATACATTATAATATTCGATACACTGCATTGTAAAATCTTTATAATGCTTTTAAAATGAAGGCGGTTCAGTGAAATATTTAATAATATTCCACAGTATAAAATACCAAAGGAAAAAAATCGGGAATATATCAAATATGATCGATAGTAGTAGAGAGCGAGAGTATTCTAACTTAATGAAACTCAATATATTTTTTGGAATCACCAAAACATAAGTATTTTTTATTTTGTAAAACTTGCTGATTTATTTAGTTCGCCAAAAATGTTGATGTTTTGTAAAAATGTATTGTAAAAAATGAAGTCTTGAACAAAATGGCGGATTATTAATGCTATCGCGTTGCTAAAGGAATGTTTCGTAGATTATGAGTGAGCTTATTTAACGCAATATTGTCCTTTGCAAGTGAGTAAAAACTGAGACTGGACAGCTGTATAGCTACCACTCTTGTTTTCAACTAGACAAATCGTGACCCCATTCTCGGGACTGGAGGGATGATTTTAGTAAACTATAAATCCCCAAACCAAGCGTATCGTTAAGTTTGTAACGCACATTTATTGTTTTAAGTTATAGAATTGTTTTATAAATAACCTTTGAAAAAATCTACGATTAAAAGCTTGCCTTTTAAACTTTATTTTATTCTTGCGTCATATTTTTGGCTGTTGTCCTTTTATAACGGCTCCTAATTAAAAGGTATTTAGGCAATGTTGAATGCTTCTAGTTAAAAAAACTGGCAGCTGTAAATGAACTAAAATAAATAAATGATAGCAAGTGAAACTATAATTTATATATTATAAGGAAATAATTAATAAATAATAGCTCATTATATGAGAAAAATTTAATCCGGATTTGTCAAATTAATGCTATTTTGCGTGAAATTATGAAAAATATTTCTTCTAATTACGTTGCAATTAACCTCTTTAATTTAAGCTTTTCATCTTTTACGAATTTATTTGTTATTGCGAAATATCATTGATATGTTTTCAAAGAAGAATGACATCTTGGGAAAAAAAATATTATGCAGTTCTTATTCATAAATTTCGAAACAAGAGAATAAACACTAAGACTAAATTCATTTTCTCAAGCTTTTCTTCCGGTTTATTAAAATGAAAATGAGAATGAATGTAGAAAAAATACGTAAAGCCATGAAACTTAAATATGAAATAATATCATAACAGACCTCAATTAAAAAGAAAATTTTAAAATCATAATTCATTAAAGATTTATTTATTCGTTAATCCTTAACACTTCAAGCACTTCATCGAAACTCAAAATAAAAAATGTAGTTTATAAAAAGCGCATTCCTATTCTTTATGAGCTTCATAAAACTAACGTCCTTCCTCACATCAATAACTTTAAAAAAATGCCTCTCCATCATTATTTGCTCTACTCTTCGTTGTTACTAGGACGACAGTCGCAGTTTCAGAAGCTCATCTCGTATCTAAGAGATTTAGATACATTAATATATAAAAGAAAATGTATAAATTTTATTTTGAACTCCATTCAGCTAAAAACTCTCCTATATAGTAATGCAAAACTATGAAATAATAAAAACTCGATTGATGAAATTAGTTTGAAATTATGATCATAAATCAAGTTTATAATTTAATTTAAGAAATGTTAGGCAAGGTATTTATTTGTATTATTAAATTTGAATATAGGTTATATTGTTTTTTGTTGCACTTTTCACATTCCATTATAGCTGTACAAGGAGTTCGGGGTGATGTGGTTTAGGGTATATCTAAAAGCATTCTACTATTATGTCACAAATAATTTTGATTATTTAAAATTCATACTCTCAATAGACATTTTAATTCTTTTGTAAATTAACCTTTTCACCACATCAATGGAGCAACACTATAGTTTATTATTATTCTTATTATTAAAATATAGAGACGCTCAACAATGGTTGGAAATTCTTACTTTATGTTCACTACGAGGCTTCACTAACCTATCAATTGAGGAGAGTAACATTCATTCCACTCTACAATTTTCTATATCACATTAGGTATATTATACTGAAACTAGTTGCCGCTTACATGTCCTGTGTCAAGATAACGGTCAATGTCCGGATTAGGATCAGACCCGTTACCTTGTATTTGCCAGAAGAACACCTTCCAAAATCAAACTACAGCTGCTCCTAATTTAAAAAAAAATATACAAAACTAATATATATATATATATATATATATATATATTATTCAATGAATGACCGAGCAGAAGAACCCCAATACGTGACATGCCACCCCCAGATGTATCGTTTCACTTGGAGGTCGTAGCGATCATTCCCAGTTTTAACGTGCTTCAGCCTGGAACCTACATGTCACAGCTGTCTGCCTGTCTTCGTTTATGGGTAGTGACACGAATTTCTTCAGGTGCGGGAACAGACAGAAGTTGCTGAGAGCAAACTTGCAACTATAAGATAGATGGTCAAACACTTCCCAGTTAAATCTTTCCAGCAGTTTTTTTTTTTTTTTTGTAGAAATTGCCGTATATGGGCGAGAGCTATCATGGAGTAACAAAACACCGGCACTGAGTACCCTACTCCTCTTGTTCCTCCTGGCTCGTCGCCACTTCTGTAAGATTTATGTCCCAATGTCCAACATTTACTGTTGTACCTTGCAATCAGCGGGAGAAGAAATAAGACCCGACATCTTTGTGCACTATAAAGACTTTAATATAAGCTATCTGAAAATTAGGAGTGCAATGTATAATAGTCACACCCACAATATACTCTACATGTACCTTTGCGTTTCAGTCATTCTGCCGAGCCATTTGTCGCAGCCGTGGGAAACATATTTTCCAGTGATTCTCGTATACACACACCAAATAATTGTTTAAAACAAACTACTAAAAGCATACATGAAATCATGTTTTTCTTTTTATACGAGCCCTGAGTCCACCCTATTTAAGAGGTAGCACCTCTTCTCATTTATATAAGTATGTAACTAACTTCACTAATGTTCATATACAATCACGATGCTAATGAGCATATACGAAGCTTTTGAACAATGTCATGTAGGAATATATAGTAAATATTTTATACTTAATTGCACAAAACAGGAATACCTAAATTTGAAAAGTTAAAAGAAAAAAGATATTTTTCATACAGAAAAAAAAATATTTTCATAGATGAATACTTGACTTACGAAACACGTATTTTTCAGTTTATAATTCTTTCCTTATATGTGGGAACAGCTTCAAGGGGGAGCCCTATTTAAATAAAATAAGGTGAGATTTTTAATTTTCCTTTCAACTTCGAGAAATGAAACAGAAAAGATCACCGCACATCCGGTCATCGCATCGGCACAAGATGAGGAGGAAAGAGGAAATGCACGAATTTATTCAGTAAACGAAACTATGATTTTCGATGCTTTTTATGTATAAGTTCATAAAGTTATTTGTCAAAAAATGTGCATACCTTATTAAATGCATTTGGTTTATCATTTTGGACATGTTTGCAGTACATGCGGAGAGTTATGTCAGAATCGAGCGTTATACAGATTGCCAATAAAAAATGAATGACCAACCATCAGCTTTGAATCATCCTGTTCATGTGTATGAGTTTAAATGTTAGAAAAATATTCTTTCCTCTTAGTAGATACTCCAATAAAAAGAAAAAAATTACTTTAACTTCACTCATATTGTGACTTCGATTTCCTTATCCGAATGCTGTTAGGCAAGGTCTTTGTCCGAGGCCAGTGATAAGACTGTGCTCATCAAAATGGAACTCGGTTCAATCTCTAGTACTGTTGAGCAGTGTGAGGGAATGATACGTTTCCATTTTCAGTTCCTTCAATGTGGCTTTTGCATTCCCGTTTGCCAATGTGCGAACTTGCGTGTTTTTTGGCTTCGCCCCTTTGTACCAGCGCATACTGCCCATTGTTTAAGGGAAGTCCTCCTTTGCGACAACATGTAGAATATTTTGAAAGGATCTTTGCAACACCTCAGGGTATCCCCTAAGTAGACAAACGTGTTTATCATGGATTGAGCGGAAGGAGACGCTTTTAGAAGTGGGAAACATCAAGTTCGATACAGTCACCTTGAAACAACAGGAGTTGGATATTGCGCATCTTCTTTATGTGTAAATCCGTAGGAATTTTTCCGATTTCCCCCCTCTGTAGAAAAATAAATACAATCTACTCTCGATAGAAAATCCTTCCGGAAGTCAATCCGCAACTTCAGCAAGCGATGCTGAAGCTTCGTTTAAGCTGCTTCGCAGAAGGGAGAATATTTCAGCGCTTTCTTCTGCATGCTCTTTGTTGTCCCCTCAGAAATCCTTGTAAGAAGTGGTACATAACAGTGGCTTACAAGTCTTCCTCCAGGTGCACTGCATAGTCTCAATGAAGTGATGCTTGGCTTAACCAAGATTCCAAGCAGCACTTAGATTCCACAAAAATCCAAAGACACTTTTATGTCCTCTTTTCTTCCAATTCAAGAAATCTTCTACAACTGAAACAGTCGTGTACGTCTCAACCTCTTTCTACATAAACTAAATAAGCAAGTCTAGGGAGTTTGACAATAACCATAATTTTCCCATTCTCATGATTTTAAATCTGATTAAAAACAGAAATTTACTTCGCATATTTTTCCTAACATATTTTTATTTATTACTTCCAGTGGCTCATAATTTTAAGCAAATAAGTGTTTTAAATTTAAACATAAATTATTAAAATTTATAAACAAATATTCTAAATATGCAAGAATATTTATCGTAGCTTATGCGTTCAAATTATTATAGAATGTGGTCGGTTTGATATGCATGCTGTAATCGCAAATGAAAAATTCTATTTTTGTAAATTGTTACGAAATCATGTAAATCTATTACATATATTTCGCATTTCAAATTTTATCAATTTATAACTCGTGAGAGAAAATAGAGACGATTTCAACTCGCATTAGTGACATTAGTAAAAATAAGCTACGTGAATAGTTTCCCAAAATTAACTGCTTAAAAAATCAGTGCGCCAATCTAAGTTTTTATGATATTGAAACTCATAGAACAGTCAAATGGCATCAACGAAATGGTAGCAGCAACGACAACAAACTGAAGGCGATGAACATTGCAGGCAAAGTAATTCAAAGAATTCTTCTAATAATATTTTAAAACCATCGGTATAAACAGAGTGTCAACCATTATCAACTCACAAATAGCAGAAAAACGCGCGCTAGCCTAATTGTTTAGAGCGTCCTCCTCACTATCGTAATAGTGTGTTCGAATCCGGTTTAACCGAAGATCCTTTGTGTACACTAAAGGCGGCTGGGGTACATTATATAGGTCATCATCGCAATATCCTCCAAGTGAAATGACACCTCTGGAGGAGACAGATCAAGTTTGAGGGGATTTTCTGCGTAATTCTTACTTCTAAATAGCACCCACCCGGCTGCTTCCACTAACCTTAGACCCCGCGCTATGTACAGCAAAGTATGCAGGAGCAATGCAACAAACTGCAAAATGTAAACACAAACTGATGCAAGCCATGGTCCTAAATATCACAGTAGAATTATTTGATTTCTTTCGCATTTACTATTGCCCATTTAGGTAATCTGTACAAGAAACTAACGCATAATTACTGCACTTCTATAGAATTTGTGTTCATCTTCGATACAGCCCAAAAGATTTCTGGGTTCAAAGTCTTATACCTAATAGCCTAAGAGGGGTTGTGCTCCAAGGTAGTAAGTTTGATCCTGACCCAATTAAAGATTATCTCTTTACTAAGGCTATGATTAAGATAAGTTTATAACTCCAATTCTACTTACCTTCTGTTAGCGTGTAGAAATTTGAAAAGAACCTGATCAAGAGTTTACTCTGGTTTATGATTAGGGTAAGATTGGATGTGATGCAAGACGTCCAAACGACGCTGCTTAAAGCATCAACAAAGTGCCCAAAAGATCAACTGCCGTTGCCCCTGTTATTACTCTCTCTTCTGAATCTATACCCCAGTGAAAGAACATTCAACCAATACTGGATGAAAAACATATGTGGATTTTAAATAAGCAGAGCAGCTTTTGCTTAGATCGTGAGAAACTGCACAATAGTTTATTCAATGCCATGCAAGTAACATTAGTTCAAATATGATTTCATTTAAATTCGGCAAATTCTGGTAGCTAAATTGTAATATAGTGTAAAAAATTTAATTTATTTTTTTTTCCGCTGAATGGGCTGACTAAAGGAGCTCATGTATTTAATGTTTAAATATTAACACTAGCAATAATTAAAGTTAAGGATGAAAAGTAAAATAAATTTTTATGATTTAAATCTAAATTTTATATATATATATATATATAATATATATAACTATGAAAGATACCGGTGGCTCACTTCAGACGTCTGACTAGTGCTTGGTCAAGAAGGTATATTGCAAGAGATATATGTTGTGTTTGCAACACTACATGTTCAGAATTAGAGAGGGGGATTCCACAAACTGTATGACTCTAGCCTGCCTATTATCTTTGAAAAGGGACGTGTAATGGAGTTGACCTCCTCACGGTGAACCCTGGATCACGCTAAATCTACTACAGCTCTTTGTCGCACTCCTCTATCTTCTTTTTGATGATGGTCTCAAAATATAAATCAAGGACCATCTCTTCCGAATTAGAGTGGTAAATTGCGCAAACTGTATTTTACGGGACTGTAATCAACCAAGGGTTTTTTAATATTTAACTATTTGTACCTTACTTTCTCTGTATGAGGACATTGTTATGAAGAATTGGAGTGAGCGCTAATGCTCTACATTTGTAAAATGATTTTTGAACATTTAAATATCAATATTGCACTCTCTCGGTCTGAGGAGTATGCTAAAAAGTATTATAAGGCGAGTGAACTGATTGCTTAAACGCTAATCTTCACAAATTCAAGAAAAAAAGGCAGTAGGTTTCCAGAGCAAGCTATCACAATTGTGCTTCATTGTGACGTTGAGTATAGTAAAGTTCTGGCAAATCAAAGTCAGAATAAGCTAAAGCTAGAAATGAAAGCTAGAACAATTTAAAACAAGCTAAAAACTGCAACTGGAAACGGTGTTCAATATATATTATCCATAAATTCTCGGGGAATAAAAACTTACCTGTCAAATAATTTTAATATAGCTATATATATATTGTAAAACTGAATTGATTGGTCTTTTAAAAAATCACAAGCAACATTTATGACGTCATTATGGGAGTCAAAATGTCTCTCTGCTAGGCATATTTCTTTGAAATTATAAATATATGACTATGTAATATCATTAGTTAAAAGTTTTTCTTTTTTTTTTTTTGCATCTAATCTATCGTTCTATTTATTTTTTTCTTCAGTTGGTGATTTAAAGTTTCAATATTCATTTTATTCAGATATAAAAATTCATTTCCAGATTTCAAGATCTTTACAGAGGTTTGAAGGTTAATAGCACATTAATACTGAGATTGAAGACTTCGTTTGTATACCTTAATTTGATTCTTAACTACATCAGTCCTGCTTATTTCTTAATGTGAAAGTGTTGAACTTTCTCTTTTGTGACATGTAATTTTCTTTACTTAAGTCAATAACCAAATCAACTCTTCCATTCATATCCAGATTCATGTGAAGCCAAAGCTTCATATTGAAATTTAACTGAAAAGAACGATTCCCATTCAAAATTCAATGAATGTAAATCGTAATCGCTGTGAAATTCTTTTGTAAGCAATTTGGAGATTTAAATTTTACTTTGAAATAAATTTTTTACGCATCACTGTCTTGTTGACATAAAACTTTTTAGAGAAAAATGTTATTACTTTAATCGTGTTCCATACTTTCACTATAATAAAACTATTCTTTTGTATTATTTAAAAGAAAAAATACAGTTTTTCTTTTTTTAAAAAAAAAAAAAAAAGATTAAAATAATTTACATGAAACAAAATTTTTCCTCGAAACATTATTCCAGAAATTTAAGTAATCTTGAAATAAATAACCCTAATATATTTTAAAGCTATTTGCCGAACATTGATATAATTTAAAATATCACTCAAATCCGTCATCAATTTTAATTTATCAAAGCATCACTGAAAATGCTAATTCTTTTTTCAAATGTAAAGTAATTTCAAACAAATTATTTTGTGATTAATTTATTTTCTATATTATATTGGACGTCATTCATAAATAATATAATGTAATTTAAAAATATTTTAGAAAACATTACTTTTTTATAAAATTTAAAAAATTTGCTATAGAAAAAAGAAAATTATCAGTCATTGTAAACTGGTATATACCAACCATAACAAACACAGTGAAAACTTTATGATATGGGATAAAATCTTACTTGAAAAGATACTGGCGAAATATTTAGGACGGATTTAACACTAGCATAAAGGAATTGAATACTTAATGATAATCATGTTTCCGAAATTGCAATGGAGTATGAGATATTTATTCTTCACAGGAAAATGAATCATTATTAGGGATTATTTCGCGAATTAGCACATACAAAATTTCTGTTGAGGAAATAAGATTTTATAAGCTTTAAAGATGATGTCATTTATTGACTTCAGTAAACTAATAATTATAAAAGTTTCCAAAAAAATTCTTCTTCCATCATGACCACTATTTATAAGTTGTTTCATCCTTAGCACACATTCATTAGCATTGACATTTTAAAGGGCTGGAATATTATTTTGTCAGTCTTAAATGTAAAATGTTTATAATAATTTCATGTGTTTTTTCATTAGGGCAACGTGTTCAGTTTTTCTAATAATCAAAAAATAAATCACTTCTAAAAATCATTTAAAATATTAGGTATGAAAAAGGCATGAATAATTAACTTCTATGAATTATTTCCATCTGTAATTATTGGAAATAAAAAATTTAATATGTTTTTTAAAGTGAGAAGAAAAATAAGATTTTTTTCAAACGCAAATAAAATATTTATTTTAAATGTAACAAATTACTTTACATTTTTATTCGTAGTAAAAGGATTTGAAGCCATATAATTCCCTTTGAACAAAAATTATCAGTTCCTTAATCTAGTTATCAATACTTTTATGAAAAATATTATTTTTTATTCAATAACATTTTGTAAAAATAATTCCTTTTAAAATGTTTGAATTAATGTGGAAATACAGATGCATCTAACGCAGCGGATATAAAATAAATGAGCAATTCCTAACTTAATGACTAGTTTCACTTGGATTTGATTTGAAGGAGCTCCTTTTGTTTCCATCAATTGTTACAATGTGATTTTATTTTCAGTTTAGCCGTAATAATTAATTTAACTAAACTATGCTAATTAAGTATTCATCTTACTAAGATTTTCTGAACAGTTTTGAACATAAATATGAAACTTAAAATGTGTTATTACTTAACCATAAGATGTAATTATATTGTTATAATATAAATTAGAAGTGTTATTTCTATTGAATAAAATAAAATTAAGAAGTGATGTCTATCAAAAGTGTAATTGTTTTATTTTGAACATTAGACCAATATTTTTAAATGCTCCCTTTAGAATTACTTGAATTCGATCCTCAATACACAACAAATCTACAGCAATTTTAGATTTCAACCTCGTATCTCTTTTTATCATAAGTTGGAAGTGAATCCTTTTTTCCCACAGTTATTCACCATCTGTCTGCATGACATGTCTGTATGTATATATATATATCACACACACACACACATATATATATATACACTAATTCATCAAGAAAATGAAATTTACTCGCATGCTGATAGAAACTCAACATTGATCAATTGAATACTAAAACAATGTTACAAGAGAATTTAGTAAAATTTCATTTTTTATGAATATAATTATTATTTTAAGTCCTGGAAAAATTCTTCGCAATTTTTTTGTTGTTAAAATACTGGTTGTCGTTAGAATTTGTAAGTCTTTTAGGATTAACAATCACGCACACAAAATTTTTCTAAATTTTGTAAAATCCCACTAAAATAATTTAACAGAATAATATTTCAGAATTAGAAATGGTAATTAAAAATTTTCCTCATCAGTCTGTGAAATCGAATCACTTTTTTCATCTTTGTCATGTGGTAAGTAAAACACACACACACACAATAACAATAGTTTTGTTTTATGTTAGCAATTTTAAAAAAGAAAGAAAAAAAAAAAAGTGGTGACTTTTCTGACTCGACGAAGACTGACTGACTCGTTCAGTCAGAAAAGGAAATGTATAGAGAAAAAGGAGCTAAATTACTAAAAAATGGCATTATTTTATTTTATTTAAATTAAATTTTTATTGCTAAAAATTCGTTAAGAAAAAAAATGGGCTGAAATTATTTGTGTTAATTTTAGTAAATATTCATTATCACTGGTTGCAAATGTGTGCGTGTGT
This sequence comes from Latrodectus elegans, assembly GCA_030067965.1. Taxonomy (NCBI): domain Eukaryota; kingdom Metazoa; phylum Arthropoda; class Arachnida; order Araneae; family Theridiidae; genus Latrodectus; species Latrodectus elegans. The sequence goes on along the minus strand of CM057817.1, from coordinate 3,308,608 downwards.
ATATATATATATATATATATATATGGAAAAGAAGGATGTTCAAAATAAAATAATTACATATTTGAAAAGCTTCAGCTTCCTTAAATTTTATTTTGTTCAGTAGTAGTACACAATTTTTACTTCATATTATAACAAGGAAATTATCAAGGAATTATACTTAAAGCATTGATATTTTATTTTGATTAAAAAATGTGCTATATATATATAACAGACAAATTCAAAGTTCATATTTCAAAATAGAATACAGAAAGAAAACAGATTAAACTAAAGTAAATATCCTTATTGCCAGATTTACTAAAAATCGTAGCACAAAGTATGGTTTCTGTGGCAAGAAAAATGGTATAGCCGTAAAAATAAAAGCTTATTTAGTTATTCGAGCTTCAGTATTAACCTACATAGCTTAGTAATATTTCTATGCATTTTATCATAATCAGTAAAATCAATTTTTCAAAACAAAATCACACATTGAAATTTTCTGATTATTTTTTTATTGTAGGTCAAGCATGGCTAAATGTATAACCAAAAATAAATAAAAGAAATAAATGGGTAGAGTTGGGAAATCATTGAAGCTTTTCAATGGAAACCAGGTTTTCATGGCAATAAAGACTGAACATTAATAATAAAAGTACTATATAATTTTTAGTATGAAGTTTAACCATAGGTTTATTGAAACAAAAACAGCTTTTGTAGAAAAGAGTGCAAAAGTTGTGATCTTCTTTGTTTAGTCATAGATTGTTTACTGTAGTGTTAATGTGTAACGTAAATGGTGATTGTATCCAAGCTAAGAATTTTAAAAAAATTTCAAGAATCGAAAATAATATATTTTGGGGAAGTTTCTCTTTCTTGTTAATATGTATTAAAATAATTATTTTTTAAAATACTTATTGAAATACAGCTCTTAGAAAGTATAAATTTTGAGTTTATCCTTGCATCTACTAAAAATTGTTTCCTAGCCATACAATGAATAAAAATAATCATTCGGTTGTTAAGCATTCCAAAAGAAATTATTTTGAGTTTAAAAGATCTGTTTTCACTTACTTCAAGTTTACTAGGAGAGCAAGCTTCTTATGAGTATTGGAACTCTGTCAAAGAACTCCAGATGAGCCTGTGCGACAGAGAATAAGATTCTGAGTATTTTACTCTGTCTTTACTTTCAGTCGGAATACTAAACAAAGCAATCATCGCATAATTCCTTAAAACATAGGCTGAGAGTGAAATATGGGTACAACACTTAAAAATAACTTTAGTAAACAAGTTTCAGGCATAAGTGACATGTTTTTAATTTAATGAAGACTATAAATACTATTTGAGAAAAATATACAGCAAATATTCCAGAAATTTTCTGTTTCTCGCTATTCCTTGCCCTTGTTCCTTTTATCTATGCATGCCACATAGAAAGTTTTATTGAACTCACTTTTCTAAGCCTAGTGCTTTACAGGAGTGGTGCGCACAGGGTGATAGGATGTGCTCAAAAATATTCTAGGAAGAATTTTCATTCATAATATTAACATGATTTTATGAGAAAGAAAATTATACGGTGTAAAAAGGAAACACTTGAATTTTTAAGGTGGTTGAAATAATTTTTCGAAATAAATCTGTCGGGCCTTTTGGTTATGATATTATAATCAACAGGATCGATTGATTTAAATCCTATACAATTTGTGTGAATACATATTGGGAAGATAAACTGAAAATTTAGTAAAGTATTTTCTCCATGCACTATAAATAATGATTTTTGCTATGGAATGTTGTATATATTACGTAATTCTTTGTTTATGTATTGAGGTAATTGCATTTCAATAAATAAATTATATAATTTTAATACACTATCATATAAAGGAAAATTTACTTTTTAAATATCTTTATTAAGTTGAATTTCTTCAATTTTTAAGCCGATTATGTCTAGTCTTCAACATCTATGTATAAATGAAATCCTTATTGTATTCATCCACCAATTGTGTGCTGCATGGACATCAGGATATTGGCCTTTAAGCATGTTTCATTCGAAAATTTTAATTACTACCCTTGTAATTAAATTAAACTGGAAGCAACGTTGCTTTGAACTCTAACTGTAACGTTGCTCATGACGTGATGTAACACAGTTTTGAAACTGCTCGCTTCAAGAAGGGGTAATTTTTACTTTTAATATTGTTATCCATGTTTAGCTACTAAGATTTGAGAAAAAAAATCCTTATTTTTCTACACTTCCCCAGTGTATTTATAGATGTATCATTCCCATAGTGTATATTTTTCTAGTTTCACAAACAATAGGCTCTTCAGCAATTTATAGGGGAAAGCACTGGTCTCCGAACATAATGGTCCCTCTCAGATATGCTTCCTATACAATCTGCATACAATTCAGATACACAACCAGATCTCCAGATAAGTGGGAAGGGATTCTTCCTTAATGATTTGTGCAATTAAGGATGGACATCAAACCTGAACAAGAGGAGGGGTTCAATCTGGGATCTCATTTCAGTGATGATCACATGGATAGTCTTCGATAATCTGGAGGGGGGGGGAGACACACTGAAACATTTATCCAATTTTTTATAAATTAAACTACCCATTTTTTTCTGGCTGGAAGTCTTTTTTTTTTTTTTTTTTTTTTTGTTAATTCTATTCTATATTCTTCCCATTTTGACGAAGTGAGATGCCCTGACGTAGGACATGAAGGAAACCAGTTTTACAAGGCGAAAGCGAGGGGAGGAGAAGAGAGGTGTCAGCGCCAGAGAAAGGAGGAAGAAAGCAAAGGCTGCAGTACATCGCCTCAAAAAGGAATCCTGTTGGTGATTCAAGTCCGACTCTTTATTGGAGTCTATAAGCCGAAAAATTGAAGTTTCCAGATAATAAAAGCCAACATATATTCCATATAATAAAAGTCTGGAGAAGAAATAGGCTCCTGTAGTTTTATTCCAAATAAGTTCTTCATTATTACAGTCCAGATGAAGGAAGCCTCGTCGAATCAAGAATGTTTTTGAAGCCCTCTAAATAGGCCGGCCTGGTCTATGAACTGTTTGTATGTAAGTTAATGTTTTTTTAAAATTTATTTCCCCAGCCAGTTTCTTTTAGTATGGTACCACCTATTTTATATAACTTTAAGTAATAATTAATATGAATATTTTTTCCAGTGGCAGATTGTAGACAGCTACAACTGCAACAGAGTCTATTAATCTATTGTTCCCTGATACCCAAGAAACCGGCCAGAAACAGCGACCTCTTAGCCGCCGAGGCGTTGCCCCGGCTGCACCACAGGGGGTGGGCCACCATCGCACCCTCACACATGCCATAAGGACCCCTTTATAGGGAAGGCATCATTCATATTTCATTCACACACAAGGAAAGGACAAAGACAGGATAGAGAGAGATAAAGTACATCCATGCCTGAATCGGGATTCGAACCCAGGACCTTCCTATCCATAGGATGGCACGCTGACCACTAGACAAGCTGGCCGGCTTAATATGAATATAACTTTAAGCAATTTAGTGTAAATTATGAACTCCACGTGAATGCTTAATCATGTTGGTAGCAAAGTTATAATATTGAGATAATATAAATGATTTAAATAAAATTGAGTTATATGTGGATAAAGTAATTTGTTATTTTATAAGTGAATTAAAGGAAATTTTCAATTACTAAAACATAGCCAGTTTTTGCTTCTATTTTACAGGTTTGAATCTGGGTATAGAAAATAAAATAATAAATACACAACGCAATGTTAAAAAAAATACCTTATTTTAACTTAAAATATCATTTGTAATCGTTATTTAGTAACAGTTATCATATACGCAACACATACCCGACTGAAAATTTTCACATTGAAACATTTCGATGCATATGCTCATGCCCTGATTTTTTAAACCAATGTTTTTTTTTTTTTTTTTTTTAAAAAATAATAATAATAATAATAAATCCTTAAGATAATTTCTCTGAATTTTACACAACTCTAGATTGTATAAATAAGATTGAATTTGTTATGCATTTCGAAAATCAGAAACGATTTATACAAACTATAGTGCTTTGAAAAAGCTAGAAGAAAAATTTGCAAGGTAGTTATGCATGAACATAAAACAGAGAATAAATGACTAATAAATGCAAAACAGGAAAAATACTAAAAAATTATGCTGAAACTTTTAATTCTTTAAAACGATAGAAAAAATGTAAAAAGATGCTTTAAGACATTAATTTGCTTCCATGTAATGACAAAACTATGCATTATTTAAAAATTATTCAAGATTCTTAATACAGTGATTGGATCCCTGGAGCAGCTTAGACGGCAGTCCACCTGTTTTGCTTGGATGCGATGGGAGTTGAGGGAAGGTCTTCTCAATGCTGGCGAAAAATGCAATATCCATTGAAGGTCTCGCATAAGGGGGAGCATCCACTTCCCGATCTGTCACAAACACTATGGTTGCCATAAAGCTTTGTATGACGCATACATATGTTTGCTTACGTTGCTTTTCTTTGTTTGATACATTTCTAAAGTAATATACTTTCTTCAGAAATTTTAAAAAGAATTGTAATGTGCAAAACTGTTCTTAATATTTTTTTAAGAACTTAAATTGTATTTTACTAATAAACAAAAAAAAAAAAAAAAAAAAAAAGAAAACAATATCAGAAATAAAAAAATAAAACTTTTGTTTTGCACATAGTAAGCAATTTATTATAGTAAGTATATTAGAGTAATATTACTGACAAGCAATAATACATACTTGCAATATATAAACCTATGTTATAACTTACATAAATAATATATACTTGCATGTAGTGTTATAAAAAAAGGACAGTAGAGAAACTATTTTTTAAATTATATTATACTGTGTAGCGGGTATAATTACAGCTACCTTCCCTGTTTAAGTGGGTAGATGGCGCTAGGCGCAACCAGTGAATTTCTCAGAAAGACACTTGAGATCATTTAAGATATTGAAGTGGTTTTGTCTGTTGTTTCTTTCTTTGTGTGTAGCTGTTTTGTGAAATTATATGTAATGTGCCGCTATTGTTATATATTGTGATGTGGAACTTTAATAATATTAATAAACATATGTTCCTGAAAGCTTTGTTATTCCTATTTACAGTTATATTTGGAATCATGTGTTTATAACTGTAAGTAATATATAACAAAAGTTTTCACATACATAATAGCTAACAAAAATAAAAAATAACATTTCTTAAATATTGTAAGCATATATTATTACTTTAACTAGTAATATATATTCTTAAAACATATGATATGAGAGTAATACATATTTAACATATAATGTAATCTAAAATAAATTTTTTAATCCTGCATTTTTAGACTGTAACAATAAGAATATCAACATGAAAATATTTTTTATATTGTTTTCCAGTTTGTAAAGAATAATAAAATTATGGAGAACTTTCTTAATATTTATTACTAAAACTAATGTTTTCTCTTGTTATAATTTTAAAAAAGATTGTAATGAACAGAAACTATTCTTAATATTTTTTGAGAATTAAATAATATTGTGTTTACAAATGCAAAAAAATGTACATTGTAAGTAATTTACTAAATTAGTATAATATTACTGACAAGCAATTATGCATACTTACAAAATATAAGCCTATGTTAAAACTAACATATAGCGTTATAAAAAAACATCTAGTAGAGAAACTATTTTTTATTAAATTATGTTAAACTGTAATATATATACAACAGTTTTCATACGCATAATAACGAATAAAAATTAAAAAAAAAACTTTTTTTACATTTTATTATTAACTAGTAAGCAATATATATTTACAATATATAATTATTTTGAGAGTAATACATACTTAGCACATATAATATAGTCTAAAATAAATTTTAAAGCTTTTTGCATTTTACTGAGCCATTTATTTTATTTTATTTCTTTATTAAATGTGTTTGGGGGCGAAAAAACACAAAATTTAAAAACGTAACAAAATTAGAGTACAAACTCTTTAATTCAGATACAAATAAAATGATAAGCACTTCAAACAAGGTACCATGTATTAAGATGTTAATTTTAAACTTAATTACATTTTAAATAAGCCTTTCCAGTAATTAAAAAATTATTTTTATTTATCTTAAGAATAGTGATTACTTTTTAACACGTAAGTTTCTTTATCGAAATAAGCAAACCCAGACTGTGCCAAAAGGCTGATTTTAAAGCGAAAATAGCAATCCTTAAGCATCATAAAATAATTTCGACTATTAATAGTTTAAACGTTGACTTTTTCATTGTTTTATTGACTCAAAAAATAATCTTATGCCCAACGTTTGGTAGAAGAAAATTCTGAAGAATTTGCTTTATATTCCTTTATTTCTGAAAGCAATTAGCAAAAAATTCCATAGAAATACAAGACGGTTGCCAAGATTTGGACAGCAGAAATCTCATGCGTCGGCCTGTGTAATTAAGGGGCTCTAGTCTCGTATCAGCTCCAAATGGGCCGCATCAAAATTAGCTATACTTTTCTGCTGATTTCAAAGAATTATTTTATGCTGAATCAAGGCTATTTTGTTTTGGTATAGTACTATACTTATGAATCCAAAAACTGAAGATTTTACTTGGGTTACGGAAAAAAAGCTATACAATTTCTTAGCATAATTTTGCTCAACAAAAGGAAAAATAACTGAGTGTAAATGGTAATCGTATTTCTGTTTGAGGGTAAGACGGTATTTTTGCTTTACTGTTATGCTAATAGGATGGATATATTTCTTGTGGTCAATGATGGGTTCTATCATTATTGATGAGAACATTGCTCTGTTATTTCTCATTGTAAATGGCAATCGTATTTCTGTTTGAGGGTAAGACGGTATTTTTGCTTTACTGTTATGCTAATAGGATGGAAATATTTCTTCTGGTCAATGATGGGTTCTATCAGTATTGATGAGAACATTGCTGTGTTATTTCTCATTGTAGTATGGAGAGAGAAAAGATTGTCACATTTTTTGTTCATTGTATGTCAGAAGAAGAATAGAACTAAGAATAATATGTTTAATGCTGTGTTAAATAACGAGGGAAAAGGATTTGAAATTGCATCGTAGAAGCCGAAGGCTATTGGAAGAAATTTGGATATCCGCCCCGGGACTTTTCTCAGAATGTGGGCAATGTAGCGAGTAAGCATGCATCCTGATGGACGTACGTGCAAAAAATAGAAGTGAAACAGTGGATGGGATGGGTGTCGAAAAATTCCACGCCGAAAAATGTTTTCCTGCTACGAGGCCACGGAGGGCCACAATGGGTAAAGTTTTTCAGTTAGAGGTGGCAGGGTTTTACTCTTAATTAGTGTATTCATTTTTTATATCCTTTTTCCTAAATAGAAATGGTTAAGATTCGAATCTACTATCTTTTTTCTTAACTTAATTAAAAACGGACAGTAGGTTCTTACATTTTAACTTACATAGAATTATGATAAAATTATAATTTTCGGAAATTTAATTTTTAAATTATTCTCTGACTAATTCAGTTTATGTCACAAACCCTTATAGAAACGTACACATAAGCAATGGTGCTTACTTCTCAAAAATAATAAAACATTCTACTGACTAAATATATATATAAGCAGTATTATTTCTTAAAGTTATCGTATTCCATTATGAAAGGGGATTTTCCAATACCAAACTGACATACTTATTTAACACTGAAGTGAACAGATTTCCAAAATGTGCCAAACTATCATGGATTACCAGGTACAATAATCAATAATCAGGTTATAGTAATAGGACTTTGCTCTTCAAAGTGGAAGGTACCAGATTCGATTCTAGCCACTATTAAGCAACAGAGAGGTGTTACGTTTCTGCATTCTGTCTGGGCGGTATGTTTGTTGGAGTAAGTGCTTGAGAGTTTATCATTTCTTGCTGCTTGTGAATACAGGTCATAATTTATAAAAAAGCTGTTCCTGAAGGCAAAGACGCGTTCAAATACTTTACAATAGGTTACTGATGTTATACAAGATTGTAAGATTCAGTCAAACTCCTTTTGTAAGTAATAATTCATTTTATAGTTTTCCTTATTTTTGTAGAAATAAAAGTATTAGTAGAGAATTTTTTGAAATAAAAAATCGTTTTGATATATAACAGATTAATATTTGACTCGTTAATATAACACCCCACTTTTAAAATTTGATTAAAAGTTATTTATTTGTGATGAAAATGCAATAAAAATTTAATGTTAACTCAAAATTTGACTTTTCATGACATTTTAATTTTTTACAACGTCAAATAAAAATCATAGAGAATTCGATGTCCAAGAATTTTTCTGTTCTCTGAAATTCGTGAGTTAAATATGTCACTTTTTAGAACGCGACAGCTGATTCAACATTGACTTGCTACTGATACAATCGAACCACAACAAATAGTCCTACCAAAAGTAAAAATCAAGAACTGAAACCAGGCCATTCAACTTTGAAAGGGAACTCGTCCCTTTAATTCAATTTAAATAGGTTCTGACTATATATGGATTCTTTTTAATCTTAAATTTTTAAAATAGGATCTTATTATTTCAAAAATCAAGAAAAGTGAATCGAGAAACTGTGAATCATGTTTTCTGGAGAACCAATATATATATAATTTATACTAATACAAAACATCGTGATTTCGCAGAAGCTTGGTACTATTTTTTTACAGCTTCCATTGCAAGATTTATTTGTTCTGAGAAAAGGCATCTTAGAAATGCTACGGAAGTATGATTTACTAGAATATATGACTTGGCGTATACCATTGATATTGAATAGCATAAGGAAATAAAAATAGAATGGGCACAAGAAGTTCCATTTGCTAGTTGTGGACCGAAGAAACAGAAAGTGAGGTGTTGATCAGAACAACGTCATCCGTATTCTGAGATACCAGTTGATAATATAACAGCTAGCCAAGACAGTTTCCTTTAGCAACAGAAGGAAGGCACTTTCCTTCCTTGGACAATGCACGAAGACTAAAGTTTTGTGGCTGGAAGGGCCTTATCAGAAGGTTAGGATCTATTTGAAAATCCGTTGTGTTCACTCCGAATACAATTTAGAGTGTGACAAGATGGGTGTTACGCTTCTGCGTTATATTATTTTATATCGTTATTTGGGAGTGATTATGCAGTAAAAAGAGCATGCCCTAGAAATATCCCCATACTTGCTCGGAAAAAATCACGTTACAGACAGCTGTGATAGTGATATAAGGTTGGAATCAGCACAAATTGGCGTACACACGCATAACACACTGTACGTTGATGCCATTGATAATTCTTTTTTTTTTTAAGCATCACAATGAGAGACGTAGAACTATTGGGAATTTAAAGAGTAAACCGGGAATTTCGAGGGAATGTACTCAACCAATCATATTTCGCTTAATAGATTATTGTACTTTAAGTATATGAAGCAAAGTGAAGTAAATTAAGCAAATGTAATGCAAAAAATATCTGTTCTGTCTTCTAGAATGCAAATTAATTAACATTGCTATGTTGAAAAATAAAAATACTAATCAAATTATAAAAAACTATAAATTGGTCTTTATTCGAAAGTACCAAGATTTGTTTCTTAGGGTTATAATCGAATAAATATTGTCTGTCATCTTTCTTTCAGTACAAATAATTCATGTGTGAGCTTAGAAAAAAAAAATTCTATATCATTAATTTTTATTAGGTTTAAATTGTTCATTAGAAAAACAATACTTTCTTTTCATTAAGAATAATTGTCTTTAATTTATTTTTAATGAAAAAATATATTATACATAATAAAAACAAACTTATTGAAAAAATACTTAAAAGTAAATAATTTTCCTTTCTAAAAAATGGTTAGAGAAATAATTCCATTTTTCAATGGGTTTCTTAGTATTTAACTGTATCAAAATATTTTATATATAATATCATATGTCATATAGAAAATCATAGTATTTAAAAAATAAAATTTCCTGAAAATATTCAAAATTACTTTTTTTAAAGAAATAATAATTATCCAGTAATTTTGCCAAGATCAAAAATTTATTTAATTTGTTTTGCTTGCTAAAACTTTTTTTGTTGCTTCTATAATAATTATAAAAAGCACTTTAAAATGTACAGTCTATTTTTAAATGGTTTGCTTTCAATTTCTTCCTTAAAGTAAACCATTAGATTTGCTCATAATAAAAATTTATAAATAAAATTTAAAATAGATTCACACTTTTATAAGAAATTTCTCAAAATGACGTAAATAATCTAACTCAATCAAAATTATAAAATAAAAAGAATTAAAAATCATAGAAAACAATGAAAATAATAATAAAACAAATAATATTTTCAGATCAGGGACATTAAGTAGCCTGGTCCAATTTTAGTTTTCAAGATTGATTTCAGGATCCAACTATTGCAAGAAGACCATTGGTATTTAATTTTGAATAGGATAAAATGGCCCACTGGATATTTTGGTTCTTAAATACGATTTACAAATTTTAACCTACACATGCACTCAAATTTATGTTTTCTTAACCTTTACTATTCATAAATTCATCTAAAAGCGATGTATTTAGATAATATTTTATTAGTAAGAGCAATTGTCTAGTTGGGAAAATAATTTCATTATTTTTATTTTTTAAACTTTTTATGAAAATGAAAAAGGCAATTTTCTTTCAGTGAATTTTATTGCATTATATATTGTCCACTGTTGTCGAATACCGTTTTCTATCTTTCTGGCACAGTTGCATGATTCTCCATGCGATTTTTGCTAGTAAAAAATTGGCTCCTCATTTGAAGTAAAGGTTCAACCAACACCCCCGAAAGACAAGGCCAGCGTACCACTATGATGAGTAAGGCTGGTTGTTTCGTTTCCTTTATGGCAATCTAAATAACTCACTTTTTACTATGTATATCGACAAATGTTCAATTTATTTGAATTACGCCACAGGTAATTATATAACTACCTGATGAACCTGTGTTTGATAATTCTTTGGAAAAAATTTTAACATTTGTGTTAAAAGAGATCTAAGTTTTTATTGTAATAAATAAAATAAAAAGCTAAACAGAATTTTTTCCAAGATTATTCCTTTATTTAGTTTAAAAAAATCAGTTTATTATAATAGTACATTTATAAAAATTTTAGAATTGAACAAAACAAAAGACTTAATTGGCCAAATTAAGTGATTAGAAAATAAGAAATATAAATAAAACATTACTTTAACAATGAAATTTGTAATTCTTAGGTTAAAAATGTTTTTAATTGTTATAATAAAATGTTGTGTATTTTGTTTCTCTAGTTTTTCTAAATTCCCAGTTTTATAAATTTTTAATTTATTAACCATCATTTGTAGTTTGATAAGATTTTTAAGTAACTTGTATAAAAAAATTATGAAAGTATTAGGATAATGTTTGAAATATATTCCTGTTGCATTTATCTTTAATTCAAAATTTATTATGCCATAGCACAATGATTCTACATTTTAAAGTTTTTCACAGTAATAATTTAATTAAACTTAATTTGTATGATTTAATCTTATAATATCAACATTACTTGATGTATTACTATTGAATATATAGGCATATATTGAATCATTAATACCAAAAATATCAAAAAATATATTTTAAATTAAATTTGTGACCAAATAAATATATTCATATTTTCCATTATACAAATAACTGGAGTAAATGTAACATTTGCTTTTATTGCATTATTAACTTTTTTTATTAAATATCACATAAAAATAGAAAGTTTATAACTTGCTCAGATAATAAAAATAGAGTAAAGACAACAACAGTATGCTTAAAATATAACTTTAATAAACACTTCAATTCCACATTAAAGTGTATCATTAATTAGTATCAAAATGTAATTAATTTGTTTTCATTTACAAAATAATTTCTTGAAATAAGCAAAATGTAAATAACGATGTAAGTTTATGAACATCAATTTAATAACTATATTTACCTACAGAAAGAAAATCCTTGCCTGAAATTTATATTATTTTCTTAATGTTTGTAATTTTCTTTTTTATTTTGAATTAAGGAGTTTTTTATTTATTAAATTATCATTAATTTGTTTTACAATAACTTTTGAGTAAAATATTAGTAGAAGTTAAGACACACACAAAATTTTTTACTAAATCATCGCTGTCATGTTTGCAACATTCTGAAGCTAAATAAATTTCAGTTAATCGAAGATTTTTTAATTACAAAATGTTGCAATTAATAAACTTGCAATTAATCTATGATTGTTACACTTCAAAAAATCGTTTTCCTATTCAGGAGATAATAGTTTAGAAATAACAGTATAATTAAAATGAATTATTTTGACGAGTTCCTCGCAAGGATATTTTAAACCACCCCTATCTATATTTTTGATTAAAAGATTTTCACATTCATCGTCAATTTCGCTTATTAAATAAACACAACACATTTCACATTTAATTTTTTCAAGAGAATAGAACCTGCTTTATATGTTAAAATAGATAACAAATGAGAATATGTGTCATAGGTGTGAAGAATAATTATAAAACGGCTAGCTTATTTCTATATTTATTTAACATCTATCTATGCAACACAGAGAAATCACACACACAACACAAAAACCAAAACATAAAAACATTAAAACAAAAAAACTCTGATAATCATACTCGAGCAGCAGCAGTCTCTTGGTTTAGAACTCATCTGGTTCTCTCAGTTCGCTTATGACTGTTAGAGGGCGTTGCTCTGTTACAGACTCCCCCTCTGGCTCTGAAATCTTCTCGATGATTAAGCAAGATTTGATTGTCAGATTTTTATAGGTTTCCCTTGTTTTCTTAAGGGAGCAACTGGACATCTGTCTTTCGATGAAGGTAGTTGGTATGGCCTTATCACATTCATGTTATATGTACCTAACCCTTGATCAGGTGCAGCAGGATCTGCAATATCATATGTGGTATGAGACCTGTTTGTGAGTATGAGGTATGGGCCTTCACGTCTTGGCATAAATCTTTTTCTTTTCTTGTTCTTTGAATTACTTATTTGATGTAAAGTAATCCACACTTTGTCACCTGGCTTATAATAAGCCTGTCTATGTTTTTTTTTTTGTCAAAATATAACTTTCTTTTATCCTGTTTTTGTTCTACTCACTCCCTGATTTGAGGAGTTAGACGAGCATACCTTTTCAAATAAGGCGTTATTTCAAGGACAAAGTTGTCATTATTAATAATTGAGCTCATGTCGTAAGGAACATCCGTCGTCCTAAGCTCTCTGCCGAATTGCAGATAAGCGGCAATGTGACCAGTGGTGTCACATCTAGATGTATTAATGGTAAAACGAATCATAGAAAGAAGTTCTTCCCAGGTATCATGCGCATCGTCTACTAAGATAGCTAACCTAGGTTTCAAATCTCTGTTCTTACATTCAGAGGGATTCGCTTGAGAATGATAAACAGGGGAGTGGTCCTGTTTGATATCTAAAATGATAAATTTGCTGCATGACTGCACTAACAAATTGAGATCCGTTGTAACTGATTAATCTTCGAGGAAGTCCATAGCATAGATAAACTTCCTCAAGTAGCGTTTTGTCACAGTTTGACGCTGTGGCTTCATTAAGATCAAATAACTCAACCCATTTGGTACTTGTGTCTTCCACAATAAATATCCAGTTCTTTCTTGTGGGGGTTTCTGGGAGAGGGCCAAAGTGATCAATAGCAAGAGTTTCGAATCTTTGCGCGTAAACAGGTGTTCTAATTAGATCAGCAGGTTACTGATTTGTTGGCTTATACCGATAAAATTCTGCACTAGTTTTGACATAATCAGAGATGTACTTCCTCATGCCTAGGAAATAATATCTTTAAGCTATCTTATTGTAGGTACCTTTCACTCCATAATGAACAGCTGTAGGATCATCCTGGTGTTCTTGCAGAATTCTTTGTTGTTCTTGGATGGACAACTAATTGGGCATCGTCTTAATCCGTTTCAAGCGAATAACGATACAAAATACATTCATTCATTATATATCCTCGACTGATATAGTTTGCAAAGTTTTCATCCTTATCATTGTTTTCCAGACAATCAATAATTATCTTCAGATCTGGATTTGCCAACTGTTCTTTACGAATATCACTTGATTTCCTAGTTGGCATATTGACAAGAGATTGCATGCATTTCACATTTTGGATCATCATGAAAGTAAGTTGGTCTTGATAACATATCGGCCACAACATTTGCTTTTCAGGAGAGTATATTCTATTTTTAAGTTAAATGATTGGATCTTTAAAGCCCATCTTGCTAAGCGTCGTGACAGAGACTTTATGCTCTGAAGCTGTTTAAGAGGTTGATGATCAGAAGCAATAATCACTTCTTGATGGTCAATGTAGCCACGAAATTTTTCCAATTCCAAACTACTGCTAGAGTTTCACGCTCAGTAGTCGAATAGTTGCGTTATGCTGGGGTCAACAAACGACTCGCATATTCGATAACATGTTCTTCTGGACTATTTCTTTGTAGAAGGACTGCACCAAGGGCATAGTTACTAGCATCGGTGCGATTTACAAAATGCATTGATCCATCCGGTTGTTTTAACACAGGGTCTGTTATCTTGTTTTCGTTCTTTCAAAGTTTCGAAAGCTTTTTGCTGTTCGAATCCCTATGACCAATTGACTTTTTTCTTAGGTAACTAAGAGGTCGTGCTATGTCCGCAAAATTCGGAACATATCTTCTAAACCATGAGCAAGTTTGTAAGAATGATTGAAGCTCTTCGACATTATTTGGAACTGGAATTCTTTGAATAGATGCAATTTTCTCTTGATCAGCTTCAATTCCATTTCTGGTGATCCAAAATCCTAAGTGCTTAAACACGCTTACAGGAAATGTATTTATCTCTATTTGCATAGAATTCAAATAGAAAAAGTCTTTCAAAAACAGTCCTTATGTCTTTCAAATGCTTGTCAAATGTATCTGATAGGACTAGGATATCATCCAAGTAAGACAGTACGAAGATATCCTTCAGACCACTTCTGAATTCCGCGTAGGCGTTGAAAATTGGCAGGTGCATTTCTTAATCCAAAAGGCTTACGTAGATAACAATAAGTGCCACAAGGACAAATAAAAGCAGTTTTGTCCAAGTCAGCCTCATCTACTTGATTCTAATGATAACTAGATTGTAAGTTAATGGTAGACATAGAGGATTTTGGTGTCGCCTCGTTCAAGACATCGTCCATTCGAGGTAATGGGTAAGTGTCAGGTTTTGTAACAGCATTGAGACCTCTGTAATGATACACATAATCTGAATTTCTGATTCGGCTTTTCCACGAGTACAACAGGAGCAGCATAAGCTGATTCGCATGGTTATTAATTCTTTGCTAAAAATTCATCAATTTGTTCTTTATGTATTTCTTCCTCTGCTGGAGACATACGATATGATGTAACAGACACAGGAGGTCTTATGTCTCTATTCTGTGCTTAATGAAAGGAGTGGTCTCTCCTCCTGGTTCAAAGCAATGCTTGTAACTTTGAAGCAAGAAATTTAGTTTTCCTCTTTGCGTCTCTGTTAGATGTCTCACTTCATCACTTCTCAAATGAACTACAGTTTTAGTTTCAGGCACTATTGAAGTTTTGGAAATGTTTGATGCGGTTCTTGTTTTAGTAGGTTTTACGTAGAACAAATACTGTCTCTGCGGATTTTCGCAAAAATGCCAGGTCCCATTTTGAACATCAAAAACAATACCAGTTGCGTGGAAAAAATCTTTTCCTAAGAGTGCTGTTATCCTTGGCTTCAGGTAGAACGAGAAGTTCTATTTACACACTTTTACCTTCTATACACAGATTGACAATAGTTTTAAGGGCAACTATGGACTAAAGTTTTTCATAAGCTAGAGTGAGCGAATTACTTTTTTTTTTTTTTAAAGCAACTCCATTATCTCGGAAAAAGTTATATCACTTTTCCCCTGGAATAGAATATGAAGCACCAGTATGTGCACAAACTCTGCAATCTTCTTACCAAACAATTAAAAAACAATCATACTTGGCAGATCTCTATAGTTATATTATTAGTGAATAAGTTCATGCAATTAACAGTTGCATCTTCATGTTTAGAACCTGTGCAAATAGGACATATTGATCTGATTACTCCAGGCGTTCCGCAACCGAAACATTGAATAGATGATCTCCCATCTAATCTAGAAAGAGAAGAACGAGTTATTGGAACTTTTGAATATCAATTTTGAGCATTTTCTGGAGCATTAACCACAGGACGAAATTTTCTATCTGTGATAGTTTTTCTGGTTTCATCTCTTGAATATGTTTTCCTTTGAGACTGGTTCAATTGCTTCTTTGCTGCTTGCCGGGCATTCTCATAAGCATCTAGTTTTTCAGCTATATCTAGTGGATTAATCCAGTTTGCCCAAGAGTCAAGAAAATGATCTTTGACTTCAGGTGGAGTTCTTTTCTTAATTTGATCATCAATTATTAAGCTGTTGAGTTGATCAAAAGTTATAATATTCATTTCTTTCATCCTTCCCTCAAAATAAGAAGCTAATTCAAAGTAAAAATCTCACCATGTTGTATTGGAATTTTTCCTGTGTTGAGAGAATAATTGTCAAAACTTATCAGCGATAACTAAGTCTTTTAAGAAGCATTTCCTTCAACTTTTGGTAAATTTGTGCATCTAGCTCATTTTCTCTATCAAGCAGTTGTTCTATTTCAGCTGGCAAAGAGCCAATTAAATATGGTATCCAAGAAGACTCGGGTAGATTCATAAATTTTAACTGTCTCTCGAATATAATCAAAAATAGACGCATTTCATCTTCTTTTGGATTAAATTTAGGAATGATACGATTAAGTTCGAATTTTGGACATTCAGAATCAGAAGGTCCTACAATTGAGGTGGATGGCTTTTGAGCTTCGAGCTGAAGCTTAAGCTTTTCCATTTCATAACCACGTTCATTTTCTAAACGCAATTGTTCTTCAACTTGTAACTTACGCAATCTTTTCTTCAATTTCCCTTTATTTTACTAATCTCTCAAATTCTACTACTTTCTCAGCTTCTAAGCGATCTTCTATTATAACACTAAGCATGTTTTTCATAAGTTCTTCATCATAACTATCACTTTTAGCTATAATTTCTCAACGGTCAATTATTTTCATCTCATCTGACACAGCCAAACCTTTTGCAAGAGTCCGGGGGTCTTGTTTTTTTAGATTTGCCTAGAAATGCCATTTTCACCAATGTCTTTCAATATTAGTTAATTATGTAAAAAAAAATTAAAGTTCAAAAAGTCTTAAATTTAATACCTTAACTAAGATCTAAATATTTAGAAAATCAAATGATACTAAAAGAAAATTCTTAAACATAAAATTATTCAGATACCAGAAACATCAAATCAAACACTTCAGTATAATCAGTTTAAACGAAGATAATGTATTTCAATTATTGGAATAACAAAGAAAGTAATACTTTTGTAGTCAGTAAATAAAATAATACTAAAAACTAGTCAGTAGAATTACAAAACTTAGCAACTTTATAAAACACCTTGCATTTAAATTCTACAGCAAATTGTATAGTATAGAAAACACGGTAATGAAAAATATCCCTAACTATAACCCGTATGACCCTAAATTCTTTCGTAGGCCAAAAGCAGTACTTCGTCTAAAACTAACGACAGTTAACTTCTAGCAATCATATCTTATGTCTATTAAATTGTTGCCACCTTTCTATTTTAACTCCATCAATATAGTGTAAAGAAATTGTCAGTACGCTTTTAGATTCTCCCACCCATTAATTGTTGGCAAACGAATGTTTGCTTGTAAACAAACGCTACGATATTAAACAGTTACGATGACACCATCAGAGGATGGCACCGCTTCTACCTACACCAAAAGTTAAGCGAATTTTCCTGCTTATCTTAATTAAATATTTTTATAATAATAAGATTTAAATGTGCAAAATAAACAGATTAAATAACTTACCCATAACACTGTCATGCAAACCCAATTCTAGGCCAGGAAGTACTTCCATTGATCATATGAAATCTATCTGTAATTTTTTATATATATATACTTATTTTTATTTTTTTATATTTCATTGAGTATTTATGTTATTCTCATATTTCACACACTCCGTGCACTCAAGAATTGTAAAAATCTGTATGTATTTCTCTCTTGTATTGCAAGATCTTGTATAACTTTTTTTGAATTTTTCACTCTCGGGAAGCTTAACGGAGTTAGGTAAGTGTGCTCCTGAAGCTGTCTTCTTCATCTCTTAGGCAACTTCAACTTCTTCATTACTGCCAAAATTTTTAACTAGTACAGAGGCAAATGGCTTACAGTTAGAAACCTCACAGCAAAAAATTTAGATCAGATCTCACACACACATGCAAAATCAACTTCGTACAGAGAATGAAATGAGTCGTCGAGCAGGCGATAGGAAATGGAGGGAGAAATTTCAACTTTAGGGGGTCGTTGGTCAGCCTTATGTGGATGACTCATTCCAGAAAGAAGTTTTGGTGCACAGGCCTTGTCTTTAGGGCGTGTTGATTCAACCGCCACAAGCATTTCGTAAGGACCTCAACAAACACCCAGATGATGATAGAACTGGAGAATTTAGTGGATGTGGAAATATATCCCATGGAAGCTTTTAATGACTTGTATGAGATCTCGCATTATCTTGGTGAAATATTGACTTTCTTCATGGATTATATTTCTGGTCTGTTTAAGTGAATCGTTCCATTTGTTCAGCTGGAGACCGTATATTTTAGAATTAATCGTTGTGCATTCCGGTAAAATCTTTAAAAAAAAGATATAGAGATTTTTTTGAAATTTTATTAGACAGCTTTTTTGATAAATCTCGCCGCCTTTCGAAATGTTTTGAGCTGGTTCGTTTTTTCTACTCCGTGGTCCTTGTATTTAACATTGTTGTGAACAACTTCCATCTTGTTCCCAGCGAAGATGTGATTCAAAAATAAATAATTTTCTTGACGTTTGAGCTAGAAGCAAATCACAAACGTCAATGTGATGACACATTTCTTTCCGTAAGAACATAAGCTTTGAAATTAAATCTAGGTGTTTGAAATTATCATGAGCGATCGAATGCGATAAATTTAATCTTCACAATTTCACGAGTTGTTATTTGCTGGTTTTCATCTGTTAATGTTTTTGCGTCTTCAACTTTATAAGAATTGGTGCACCTCCTTCGTATAAAGTTGAACGTCGTGCATCTTCAATATTGAAACTACCGGATGGAAATTCTACTAACCAGTTTTAAAACTGGCGTTCTGTTACAGCATCTCCATACACATCAGATCATTTTTAGATTTCTTAAACAGTATTTTTACCTTTTCGAAAGTAAAAAACTAAATTATGCCGAAATGCTGCTCTTATTTTTAATATATAAGAGAGTACCAACCAAAAAATTACTACATAGAACCAATCAAATATTTTCATAAGACTTGTAGATCAGTTCTCAAAATATATTATGATTATGTGACTTGACTGTGAAGTTTGCGGTGAAAAAATACAATTAATCTTTCGGAAAAACCCAGAATAGAAAAATTGAATTAATACATAAAACAATTTCTTTTGGAAAGAATGAGTATTTCCATATACACAACCCAAGTAGACAGCAAAGTTATCGTCAAAACTTTTATGTGACACACACTTGAATTGTTCTGCAATAAATTCTTAGCGGAGTTGCATCCACGAGAGAATCTTGTTTTGAAAGCCGATGAAGTAAGAAATGGAAGCTCCCTGGGGAGGACTGAATTCTTCAGAGTAGGTCCCTCCTCGTCTCTCTGTTGAACATCAGGAGTTTGTTTTCCAAAGGACAGAGCATGTAACCTACAGGTTTACTCTCTTTCAATTAGAGATGCATAAAAGTCTTGAGAATTTTGATACAAAATTATTAAATCATGAATGAATTTCAGAAATATAGGGAATTTTGGTAGAATTGACTAAACCTATTATATTTCACTTCAAATTATTTTACTAAGCATATATCAAGAAAAATGAAATAAACTATTAGAAATCTGGCACAAAAAATAAATAAATATAATTTTGTGTGTAGATATATTTATATACAGTTTTAGGTTTTAATTAAAAATATCAAACTTTTCCAAATGAAGCCTTTTTTATTTAATTCATATGGTCATTTATTTATTTACTTATATCAAAAATATCCAAAACATCATTTACTGTAATATAACACAAAGTTAGATTTGAAAAACATTTGTTTACATTTGTTGTCTTAAATAGTTAAAACAATGCTTTTTCATTTCAATATCAAAAATTTCGTCAATTTTTCCATAATTCAATCCGTTAATTTGGTATTTTTGTTGTAATAAATCACTAAACCTAAAAAAAAAATGTAATGATTATCTAAAATTTTTTAATATTTATACATCAAATTTTTATTAAAATGGCGTTCATTTTTCACATATTATCGTTCTTAAATCTGTTCATTTATCGTAATAATGAACTGAGCTATTTTAATGTGTCCCAGTCAATGAAATCGTGTAACTGAAATATTAATTCTTTGATGTGTAAATAACAAATTCCAATCAAATTATGCTTTGTTTTTCAATAAATTTAACAAAAATTAAGTTCTGGGTTTTTTTAATATTGTATTGGTAATCCTGACGCCGAACTCAAATTATTTTTCAAAAAGTATTTTACTTTTAACAGGGGTGTGCAAAATAGTAGTTTGTAAAGGATACTTTTCTAATCCAAGTATTACATTGGTTAAAAAAAAGTAGTGCTTGCGTCTTTGGATATATCAATATATAACGTGAATTTCAGATATTATGAAAGAGAGAAAATGATCATTATATAACTTTCTCTAAATGTTACTGAAATCCCCCAAAATTCGTATTTTTAAGTAGATTTGTGTTTTTAAACAGAAAATAAAAATTTATATGAAATACATAACTTTTTCACCATTTGGCTGTTCTATAATGCTACAAATGGCAAGCTTTCAACTAAAAGATGATGTGTAACTATAGACAAATTTCTTTTTCAGAAATTATTCTAATTTGTACAGATACATTTAGAAATCTGCACAATAAAAAAATCCCATTAAAAATTGCTGACACCTGTTACACTCTTTGTGAATGATAATGAAATATATCTTGTGAAAGATAAGGAAATAAATCTTGGTTTTATTTTTACTACAAAAAATGTATACATTCTATTCCTTTTATAAAAAGATTAGGTTGATTTTACTATTGGAACATTTTGAGGAACATAATAATAACCAAACATAAAATAAGATAGAGGCTGAAAACATTGCAGCAGAGTGGATGAATTTTAAATCTTTTAATATCCAAGAGGAAGGTCTGACCCCAAACACTGTTGAACAACGGAAGACGGATGTTGCCCTTCTGTTTTTGGTGTGTATGTCTATCGGGGAGTATGGCTGCGAGTTCTCCAGGTCTCCTCCTTTGGGATATGTGCATATGTGGGAGAGATCCTCCCGGAAGTCAATTTATGAGATAAAAATGCATTACAACAGCCTCAGATAATAATGCAGTTCACAAAGTGCGGTCACATCGATTAACATAAAAATTAAAATGTTTCTATGTAATCAGTTATAAGAGATATTTAACATAATTTTATTAGTAGATGATACCAAATAATTTAAATAGAAGTAATTATTGCTTACAAACCTTTATATACTGCCTTCTCTTTTAACTTGCTTCTGATAAATTACTAAAATATAGTGATATTTCGCTAAAGTGCAAAATTTTAGTTTCTACAGACAGTAAGCATACATTTCGAGAAAAGGTTAGAGCATAAACTCGCTTTATTGGCTAAATCTTTGCATACATTAATTTAACGAACAGGTTCTTTGCTGTCTTACTGCAGGGAAAACGAGATGTCAATTAGAGAATGAATTCTATTTTTGTATATTGCTTGTGCTAATCAAAATAATTTGTTACTTCGGATGGCACAAAACACGCCTTGAAAACAGATCCAAACTCACAAAGCTTCTGTAACATCCTTTCAAATATCTCTATGTGTGTACGCAGACATAAAATAATATCATCTCCTCGCAGATTTCAAACATAACTGCAGGCCTTTAAACCGAATTTCTAAATGCACTTTTACGATCACAAAAATTAATCGAATTGAATAGAATGAAGTACTTCAATAGTGTTTTATATCAAAACATTTAGCTCTTCTATTTTAATATACATACATAAAAATTGAAGGAAGAAATAAACTTTTCATTCAAGTTTATGTAAATACAATAATTTACTATTGATATAAATTGGATTATTACATTTTAAATGATAAGCATTTTTACAAAATTTTTGAAATATTTGTAACTGGGAATAAAATTAAAGAGCTACCCTCTAATTGATTAACAACACAAATTAAAATAATTCTGCAATTGCCAAATTTAATGGAATTCATTTTTATTGATTGATTGGTTGATGAAGTTTAATGGCGTTAGGCCCGATTACGGACCGATAGAACTGCGCCAGACGTTGGATACACTATACTTCTCGGTTATAAAATCATAGATAAAATGTAAAATATGGAACAATTATACCTAAATTGTTACATGATAAAAGTTATCTATGGAATTCGTGTTTAAATCATACAACACATTTGTGAAATTACCATAATTTTTTTTATCATAATTACCTATTAAGTTAAGAGATAATTTCCAAAATGTTCACTTAAATTGCTATTTTTGACACGACAGACAGATTTCCTGCATTTTACTGAGAAGTGTTATGAAAAGCATATTTTTGGCTGTTTCTTAGCACTTCCTTACCAGTTCTAGTAATATGACACATTATTAAAATCCTTTGATTTCATATTTTTGTAATCCCACACAGATCCATTACGTGCATCGATACATTTTAAACAGTAAGGGATGACATTTAAAAAATATCACTCAGTATTTTCTATTATGCTTCAAAATATTAGATACCACATTTTAGTACTTTTTTCCTTAGGAAACATAGCAAAATTTTTTATAAACATGATCAATATAATTTTTACTTAAAATATAATGAAAGCAAACATTTAATTTATACTACAAGTGTATAATTTATCTTATAAATATATCCTATAACTATTTATATAAGTATTTTAGCATTTCACATGAAATATATTATTAAATATTATTTGGTAAACATATATTAAAATATTCGATTTCCTCGTAGAAAATAAGCAGTTTTTAGTTTGTTAGCACAATTCCAAATTTTATTATATTAATGAAACACAAATTCTATATTATTTCATTTAGAATTCAATTGATAACTTTTAAATTAAATTTCGTGAGTAATGTGAACAAGTGTTAATATAGGTCTGTTTTTATTTCAATTAATCTAAAATAATTCCAGAAATCCCCACCCCATGAAAATTAAAACGAAACAGAACACATACAACATTATGTTATAATTTGTGAGTACAATATAATTTTACAAAGAGTGAATTAGTGTTATCTTGTATTTCCAAATAATTATACAATATTACTCTTAACTATATTGCGTTACTTTTCATATGAAATTTTTAGTTTAAGTGTCAGTAGTATTGCAGTTTCTACGGGTATACGTTGAACGTATATTTACTTAAGTATATTTAAAAAATAATGAACGAATTCGGTTCCCATAATTACTATTAGTAGTGAAGAAATAAGATTTCTGTGCTCAAAGAGGAGCATTGAGAAGGGAAGATGGGAGGAGACCCTTCTCCTTCCTACCCACCCCTTGCTCCCTCTTGCGGGGTGACCTACTACTACTCCCTCTCCTTAGATATTATAATCGTCTATGTCAAGGAGATGAGAATAATGTGTGGAAACAATTAATATGAATATTACATTTTTTTACTATTCAAATCAACGAAATAGTAATAAAATTTATTTTTCTATTATACTACTATTATTTCTCCTAAATCCTCTATAATTAAGGATAAATTACCTCCTTTCAAATAGAATTCGTTTTAACATGCCAAAAATTTAGGTCATTATTTTCTCACATTTAAATTTTATAAATAGGAATTACTTAATGTTCATTTACATATTTTTATTCATTTGTGTATGCGGTGTTATTTACTAATTATTTAAAGCGTTATGATTGAATCATTTTCAAAGCTTCGAATATTTAAGTAAAAAGAGTAAAAGGAATATTTTTTATAATTTCTATATTTTTAAAAAAAATGCTTAATTTTATGAAATGTTCATGCGTTGATACATTTAATAACTATAATCATTACCAAATTAACACAAAATTTTGGAATGCAAGTTCATGGACATAATTCTATATTTGCTAATAATATTGAACTCTTTATATGCGCTATATAATATTTATCGCTGTTTATAACGATTGCATTCCACATTTTTTCTCATGGATTCCAATTTTTAGGGCTTTTCTGCAGGTGTTTATATGTATATATTTTTCCTTTTCTTTAACCGACTTATTACTATTTTATCACTCCGCGCGCGTAGGTATACATTCCTTTACGCAAACCAATGAACTGTTGACTCATTTTTTCATCAACCAATAAGAGAAAATATGAAATTCAGGTGAAACGAATTATTTTTCCTCATAGTTATTCCTTACACTACTCTTGTTGAAGTAAGGTGTTCTGATAGCAATTTCTTACTGTACTTTACTTGAAGATTTTCCTTTGACAATGAAGCGAGTTGCTGTTAATTTTTCAACTCCAGTTAAAACAGTCAGATTTAACAAGGAGAAAAAGTCTGCTCCATCTATTTCATCCAATCCTCTTCCAAGGTATCACTATCATCTTGGGGATAATAACTATGCTGTAATTTCGAACTTTGCTGGTGCTGTACGAGTTCTCTCTCACACACACATCTGAGAGAATACACATCTAACGAGAATAATAGACTCGTTCCTACTAGAAAGGGAGTAACACTCAGCAGTTTTTTGTAGCAGTCTCTCGCTAACAGCCTAGAATAAGATATGTCATTCTACAAAGGTGAAATTCAGATTGTAAAAGACTCATTGTTTGTGTGCAAAGCTTTCACCAACGATGTACCATTCATCAGCTTTCAACGCATTTTTAAACGTACAGATCTTTCCAGGCAATTCGCTCCTGGTGTGTGTGTGCCGAAAGAAAGTGAACTGGCTAAACTAATTGAAATTCGTAAAGATATCACATCAGATGTTATGACATTGATGTTCGATGAAGTTCTGCAAAAAATTTTAGAGGAAGTTCTCGAAAACGACGCCTTTAAAAGTCAAGGATATTCAGAACTGTGATGCAGAAATTGTGTTAACTACTTCCTTAATAGAGCTTGTTAGGACTCATTTGGAGAAAAATATTGGAAATGTTTTTGAATGTAATGGTTGTCAAGATGCATTAGGGAACCAACTCGGGATTGAATGCATTACTTACAACCATGAAAATAGACTATCTTCCTTTGGTGATTTAGCAATTTTAAATGTAGACTTAGTAGAATTAGCTAAATAATTCCTTCAAACTAACATTCAAATTGTCAACTATATTAATGATTCATTTATTTGTAATTTAAATATATCATTGTTGTTGAAAAATGCAAAAGATTTGTATATTGCATCTGACCTCTTACCAATTAGATTATTTTAAATAAAATGTTTGATTATTATGATTCTTTGTGTTCGTATTTTATATAATTACCTTTTAATACTTTTAAAATCATCTCATTGAATTATATATTTTTAAATTTGTTATTTTCAAAATAATGTTTAATATTTCTTAGTGTTTTTTTTTTAAATTTGTGAAATCATTTTGGATGTAAATATATAAATGTAAAATTTATTCTTTTTAAATCACTTGTGTTATATTTTTCACCAAGTAAACATTTCATTTTATTTTTTGCTATTCACAACATAACAGATTTTAATGTCTTTTAAAACTTTTTATCGTAATCCAGAGAAACCAGCAAGCTTCAGAGGTATAAATTCGATTTATCGTGCATTAAGCGGTCAAGTAAAACGATCTGATATAAAAATGTGGTTAGAATCAAGATTCATACACTTTACATAAGCCAGTTAGACGCAAGTTCATGAGAAATAAAATTATTATTAGTGGTATAAATAATCAATTTCAAGCAGATTTAGTTGATTTACAATCGCTAACAACGATGGCTACAAATATTTACTTACTTGTATCGATGTATTTTCTAAGTATGCTTGTGTTGTTCCTCTGAAGACTAAACAATCTAAAGAAATTTTATTAGCTTTTAAAAAAATATTTTTAGAAAGATCTCCAAGAAAACTGCAAACTGATTTTGGAAAAGAATTTACAAATAAACTTTTACAAAATTATCTGAAGAGTATAAAAATTCATTTTTTTACTACAAATAATAATACAAAAGCATCTGTTGTTGAACGTTTCAATCGTACTTTGAAATAAAAAATATGGAAGTATTTCATTGAAATGAACACAAAACGCTACATTGATATAATCGATAAACTTACAAGCAGTTATAATCACAATTGACATCGAAACATTAACATGGAGCCAATAGTCACCAAAGAGATTGAAAACAAAGTTTGGAACAATCTTTATAGGAAAAAAATGGTAAGGAAATTTAATAAAGCAGCATTTAAAGTAAGGGACACTGTTAGAATAAATAAAGAAAAATGGTAATTTGAAAAAAAATATGAACAGAATTGGACAAGAGAAATATTTACAATTCATGAAATTGTACTTCGTTCTCCCGTAGTTTATAAATTAAGAGATTTAGGAGGGGAAGTATTAAAAGGAACATTCTATAAAGAAGAACTGCAAAAAGTTTTTGACTCAGATTTGTATCCAATTGAAAAAATATTACAAAGAAGAAAGAGAAAAGGAAAAACTGAATATTTTGTAAAATTTAAAGGATATCCTGAAAAGTTTAATGCCTGGGTTAGTAATATCAAGACAATATAAAGAACCTGCTTACTATAAAATTATTTAGTAGTAAAAATATCTTTCTACGTGACACTAATTAGTGACAGCTCTAAGCTTTACTTCCCTGAAAATAAGATTTCACATTTCATAACTCAGTTACCTTCTCCTATTAATTTAAGTTCCAATGAATGGACTCGTTGATTTAATTTACCCACATACATGGAACAATGTTGGTCAAAATAACAATTTATTTGGTTTTGATCTTGGAAACGGGACAATGGTAGGAAGGCGAGTGCCCCCAGGATATTATGAAACAATTCTAGATCTTCTAAAAGCTATGACTTTGGCGTCGCACAAAAATAAAATTGAATTTCATCATCATCCAATCACAAAAAGAGTGAAAATAAAAACCGAAGGAAAAGCTAAAGTACTTCTACATGAAGGACTATCAAATTTGTTAGGCTTCAATCCAGGTCAGTACACTGGAGTAGAGAGCCCATTTGTAGCTGATCCTAAATCTTTATTTCATGTTATTTATGTGTATTGTGATATCGTAGAGCCTCAAATTATAGTAAATGTTCAAGCCCCTCTTTTAAGAATCGTAAAGGTTGAGGGAAAAGATGGTGAATTTGTTAGTGCGCACTACACTAGACCACATTTTGTCCCTGTTATTAGAAGACAATTTCAAACTGTTGAAATGGTACTTCGACTACATTCTGTAGAACTAGTACCCGTTGTATGAGGAAGGGTAATTGCAATTTTACATTTTAGAATGAAGAAAATTATATAGGCTCAGTGTTTCTTAAAATTAATGCAGTTTTGTAATTGAGTTGAAAGAGTAAAGATGCTTATTCCTTACGAATGTTGCTCAAACGCTTTCAATGATTATTACGCTAATCAAACAGGAAATGGCTTAATATTTTACCGTGGACAATCATTTCAAAAAAGGTATGGTATTGGTGGTTGGTTTAAAAAATTATATCGTTCAGCACCACCATTTTTGAAAAGTGGCTTTTAGTCTATTGGAAAAGAAGTTCTGAAAACTGGTACTCACATTGCTAAAGACATGTTACAGGGGAAGAGTTTTAAGGAATCGACAAAAATTAGAAGTAAAGAAACTGGTCGGAAATTAGCAAAAAATGGCCATAAAAAAGGCAGATGACATGCTCGGAAGACGGAAGGTACATAAAAGAAAGAAGAAAAAGCAAATCCGTTCCATTTTCTCTAAAGTGAGGAAGGTGACAGGACGTGATATCTTTGATCTTTAAACGAAAAAGAAATATAATGTGGCATTTATTCTGAAGGATTCTTCCGAGTGTGTAAAATCTGAACTTAATTTATTCTTTCCTCCTCCAACTCAAACAGTTATTAAAAGAGGACACTGGGTCGAATTCCATCCCATCGCAAATGTTACAGATGGAGCACCTATTGAATTTTTGGTTTCTGGTAATGGAGAGGATTATCTTGATCTTTCTCAAACATTAATACATGTAAAAGCAAGAATTTTAAAAAGTGACGGGAAAACTTTAACTCAAGAAAATAAAGTTGGTCCTGTGAATCTTTTCTTACATTCCCTCTTTTCTCAAGTTGATTTGAGTCTGAATGAATAAACTGTTTCTTCTAGCAACAACACATATCCATATAGAGCTATTATTGAAAAACTTCTTAACCATGGACATGATGCGAAATTTTCTCAACTATCTAGTGAGCTTTTCTACAAAGATACTGCTGGTAAAATGAATAGTTTAGACGAAAACGAAGGATTTAAGAAACGAGTAAAATTTACCGAAATTAGCTCTGTAGTTGACATGATGGGACGTCTTCATATTGATTTTTTTCAACAAGATAGACTTTTACTTAATCTGGTTGATGCTAAATTAAAGCTCTTCCAAAGCAAGTCTGAATTTTGCTTAATAAGTGAAGGTGACTATAAAATAACCCTTGATCATGTATCTTTATTTGTGAGAAAAGTTCGTGTTAACCCAGCTCTAGTTTTTGCGCATAGCAAAGCTCTAGAGAAAACAACGACGAAATATCCCATTGATCGAGTAGCCTGCAAAGTCTATTCAATACCACAATCTAGTTATTCATTCGTTCAAGACAATGTTTTTTCTGGTCAAATGCCCAACAGAATAGTGCTAGCGATGATAGATAATGTAGAATTTAATGGAAATTACAAGAAATCACCTTTTGAATTTAATCATTATAATGCAAATTTTATTAGTATTTATGTAGACGGACAACCTGTACCATATCAGCCTCTAGAGTTAGACTTTGAAAAAGGAAATTATATAAGAGCCTATCAAAGCTTGTTTCAAAGTACGGAAGGAATTTTCTTATCAAGAAGGGAATACCCTGAAGGATATACCTTATTTCTATTTAACTTAACTCCAGATCTTTGTGATGGCGAGCATTTTAATTTAATTCGTCACAGTAACATGAGAATTGAAATAAAATTTAATAAGGCACTAGAAAAAAACAGTATCATTAATAGTTTTTGCAGAATTTGAGTCAGTAATTGAAATTAACAAATCAAGAAACGTACTATATGATTTTGCAAACTAATGTATGCTTCTCAGATACAACGTATTTTATCGAAAGATAAAAACGCTTCAAGAAACTTCATTGGCGTTTTCCCTGCCAACAAATTACTGCATGATAAAGGAAAAGCATATAGTTAACACCGATACTCATGATAAAGAAGGATCTCATTGGCTTACTATGATAATACACAATGAGAACTGTTTGGAATTTTTTGATTCTTATGGGTTTCCTCCTTCATTTTATGAACCCTATATATCGAACTACGCAAAAATCTTCCAGCATGTGAAATGGAACAAGATCACTTTTCAGAGTACTACTTCCAATGTTTGCGGACAATATTGTGTCTTTTATGTATTGAAGAGAAGTCAAGGTCTTTCTATGGAATATATTTTAAGTTATGTTTTTTCTAAAAAGAATAATGATTTTCGAATGTATTAATATTTTAAGAAAAAGTATTTAATAAAAGTGGCTTTTAGAAAGTAATCCCAGTGTATTCATTTCCTTAAGCGAATTTATTTTACATGTGATTATGTAATATATTTTTAAATTATAAGAATGTAGATGTGTGTGTGTGAGAGAGAGAAAAGATTTTTTCATGAAAAGCTGAATTTTTAGAAACATAAGTTATTACATGTTAAATAAAAGAAAACTTAAAATAACATTTCACAAGAAAATAAATGTTAAACATTTTCTTTATTATCAAATTTTTTATTTCAATATTCTTATTTCATTCATCATAATTTATCCAAATATTAGGTCTTGCATATAGATTTTTAAATTTTAAATATTTATTTTTTACAAACTTTCCAGGTAATTTTAGTTTTATTAAAGTGTCAAAAATTTTTTTAAATCCAATGAGCATTCTTTTCTTGTCTCTCATTAAATGGGTCACAAGATCCGCAATATTAGAATCTTTAAGGGTTACACCCTTCAGAATTAATTCCTTTGATCCATTCCATAAAATTTCCTTCTTCTGCTGCATGATGAAATCTATAGCTTCTCTAGCTGCATCTTTTCGCTTCTTCGGAACAGTACTGATAATTTCTTGTATTAATGTTTCCTTAATATCGTCAACATTTTTTACAGAATTTTCTCCGACTGATGCAACATTTATCTCTGACGGGTGAGACTCTTCTTCATTTAGATGCATCTCCATCTTTTTTTTCTTCTTTATCGTTTTCTACGAGATTAGGGTTCTTAACAAATTTCTGCAGTACCTGAAGGTATAAAGCTGATTTTTTTTCATATATAAAGTTCTTCATTTTTAAGATAGAGTTCATTTGGACATCTAAGTCAGAGAGTTTTTCTTCCGCAAATCTCTGAAGTCTTTCCTCCGGTACAAGAACATATCTTTTAGTGTGATCCATTCACAAGAGTTGTTAAGAGTGAGATTGCAGCAGATATCAAGAAGCTTAAGAATCCATCGCCTTTTTAAACGAGCAACTTGCGCTTTTTATAGAGGTGTTTTCTTACAAGCTATCTTCCTCAACGTATTCTTATAAGAAAAAAACTTTTTATTTTACACTGTTTACTGAGCGGCACATTACCCTTTAAAACATTTTTTATACACTCAGTTAATGCTTTTATTAAACTATTTGAGCATCTACGTAAAATAACTGATTTAGTTTTATTTTTGCTAAGAGCTTTAAAGTTCTGAGATGTTCTTTGGCTGACATTCTAGTATTAGAGTGATATATTTTTTAATGTTATAAGCTTTTTAAATAATTCTTGAAAGCTATTGCTTTTACTAATGCGCAGTGCTTAAAATTTATAGGGTGAAAAGAACACGAACACTCTTGCTTAGGTAAATCTTCAATCTTACTACAAGCGAAATCATCTAGGTTAAATATTTCACGATTACATAAAACTTGTAAAAAATTATTTTTTTCTAATCCCTTCACAAAAATTTGAGAACATGAATCAGTCACACGAAACAAAATCTCCATTAATCTTGCATAATCCAAATCTCCATCCTCCCAAGACATTTTATGAATATTTCTCGACACCCAAGAAAATGTCGTCTTTTGTTTCCTATCTAAATGATGCCAAGGTTTAGGTGGTGAGAAGAACCATTGCTCATAAGTATCTTTACTTGCACAAAAGCCAATTCTTTTATAACGAAAACCCCTGGCTGAAGTTGAAAGCCTTCAAAATCAATTACACCATACATACTGACGTATCGAAATCTGGATTGCAACTGACTACCGGGGTAGGTATATTACATTCTTATCGCCAGGAAATATTCCACTGCGCAAGCGAAATCTATCATTTGTCTCCAGTCTCAAATCAATAAACAGATAGCTATATGGGAAAGAAGTAGCATCTTTGAAACTCTCTAGGAAAAATTGTGTTTGATTTGGATACATCTGTCTACCCAAACATGATATTTGCATTTTATCTCTAACATTTTTAAAACAACACATATATGAGGAATTTAAAGAAATATTCCTCATTTCTTTTCTCTTATGAAATATATTTTGTACAATAAATATTACAGAAATAGTTTTATGATGCGATCCTTTCGTAAACAAATTTGATAAATGTTTGATATCAGCTAATTCTGACATAAGATCATCGATGATTATAAGAGCATCTGAAATTTGTGAGTAATGTTTGGAGATAATCCCTCCATGAATTCTACATTTGATATTTGATCAAAAAGTGTTTGATAAGCACCAAAACACCAAAGTACTTTAGAGGGCATAGGGTGAATAATATTTGATTCAAGTAATTTTTTAACAAAATATGATTTTCCAGAATTAGATGGACCACAGATTAAAATGAAAAAGGATATTTTAACTTTGGAAACTCCATGTTGAATGTAGTATTGTCTTACAAGTTAACCTATTTATTTGATTCCATTTCCCCACCACCTCTAGAGGTAGGAATCATGACGTATTTTTTTAAGGAGGTTTTGCCTGTATCTGTAATCCTACATATCTATCATTGTTAAGAAATGTGAAATTTATTCAGTGTGTATTTTAAAATGTCCATAAGGAAGAGATGTTAACCAGTCAGATAATATATATCGTTTCGTATCAAATAGACACAAAGTTGATTTTTGTACAGAAACAGTTTGAACACTATGATTTATACTAGCAATTCTTTTGGCCTCTGCAAGTGTACGATGTTGATTAAATAAAAAATTTTTATAATCCTCATAGCGAATTTGTTTCTTGATAATTGTTGTTGATACACCTTTTGCTGTTCTTTTTTCACCACAATCACTTTTCAAGCTATACATTTTTGGTTTCAGTCCTACGAATTCTAACGCTATTCTACATTCCAATTCATCCTTCATCTTATTATCATTGTTATACGTATAGTAAATGGTTTAAAGGATAATTTGAAAAGTCAAATAAGTGTTTCTCATTTTGCATATCTTTATAAATATATTTTGTTTCCACTTCGTAGCAAAGAGAATCTGTATCAGTAAATAAAAGTTTGGCATTGTTGGCATATTTTTTTTCATATAATTATAATGAAAATCATACATGAAGGTTTTAGAAATGCCTAAAATCGAAAATCCAACGTAAATGGGTCTATTCAACAAGATGGAAGTTTTTTTCCTTTGAATAAATACAAGATTTTCGTTTATAATACTATATGCATGAAAAGCTAGGGATGCAGTAAGTTTCTTAGCTTTTTTCTCTTCATGAACTAAATCAATTTGAAACCTAAGTCTCAAATTCTCCATGGTTTTTTCAAAAACCGCATTATTTAAAAGTTTAAATAAATCTTTTTGAAAATTATTATTAGCCTTTTTCCTTTGACTTGTATTAAAATCAATATATGTTTTAAACCAAGGACTTTGACGAAACTTTAAAACTTTGTATATATGAGTAACTTTTAAACCTAACGAAACATATTGATTCAAGTTCCTATAATGGATAATGTACTTTTTTTTATATTAAATTTGGAATCAATTTCTCAGAATTATTTAATTTAATATTAAAGTTTTTAGCCATTTTTATATTATAGGGAGATAACATCTCTTCCTTAACTATAATCCTTTCAGGACACAGAGGATAATCCTCATGTTGGTCATGCAATGATGGAAGGTACTCTATGTCTACTTCAAATATGTATCCCTCCTCTGCATCATCATCTATATTCAAAAAATCTATTGGAGTTGTCACCCATTGGAAGTCGTGTGTTGGCAAATACTGGGATATTGCCCAGCCATATAAATTATTGGCATCTAAATACATAATGTACTTTGACGGTTTTCTATGGTCAAAATTACTCATATATACATTATTAGCTTGATTAAATCTTTGACTGATCATTGCAATGCAACCTCTTATGGATCGTTCGATGAAAAGATGTTTATCAACATCTGTTAAAAGTTCCAGTCTAACTTTTGACATTCTTAAACAAGCTTGCCAAGCTAATCCTGGAGCTGTGTAATTGTGGCAAGGATCAATTTTATAATATTTTACGCATAAATTTCTGAAATTTTCAAAAATGTCACCTAATATTAATACATCACTCATAACATAAATATTATGGTATTCCCGCATGTTTTTTATATCGAATTCTTTCCAAACAGTTTGTGCATGAAAATAAACTTTATCCGTGATATTTTCACATGTTAAATTACTGAAAAATTCCTTCTTCGGGGGCAAACATTCAAGTTTAAATTTTTCAAAATTATCCATAAACTCATAGGAATATATACCTTTCCGCAACATGAATTTTGTTTTATTACCAAATATAGTATGAGTAAATTTCATTTCTTCGGGAGGTAAATTGCATATAAGTTTTTCAAGGGAAGAATTCAAAAATTGCAAAGAGTCTATAAATCTTAAGTTGCCGAAACTAAACGAAACAAAATTATCTCTATTGCTCGGAATACAACTTATTTTACGCGTTTTATATTTTCCAATACCTTGCATTATGAGATGTGAATTATATCCTTTTAAATTATGTATTATTACAGGAATGTATAAAGCTAATTTATATTTTAAATTACATTTGGAGTGAGCTGCAGAGCGATATTTTCCACTTAATCTATCATGATCACGAACTTTATCATTCAATAATGGAAGTTCACAAATATGACAGCGGGTAGAGTTTCTAAAATTTTCTATATCAGATTCTGTCATATGAATAGGTTCACTTGTTTTCAAAATATTTAAAATTTCATCTTCTTCTCTTATCAAATTTAAAAGAAAATGATCTACTGCATCCGCGCCTCTATATACAACAGGATTTTTATACATATTGCCATTTGGACCCACAATTATGTAGCAGTAACCCGAAGGCACATGCTTGTTTAATGGATGGGTAAAAGATTTTAATTTATTTGGCAAACAAGTGTCTAGTTTCACTAGAAGAGATTCGAAGTCGGCATAAATGACAAAAGGTACAGGAAGCTGATACTGTGGTTTATCAAAAGTAAACCATTTTTCATTCTCTGAAGGCATCACCTTTTGCAGTCCGTGTTCATTACTGTTTTCAATATGTTTATCCAAATTAACTTTTTTTTATAAATCTATGCAAACAATATTTACAATATAATATACTTTGCCATTATATTTAGTAAGATTTGAAAGCAAATGACTCATACATTTAATTAAACAATAATGATTTTTCTCATTTTCTGAAAACAGCAATAAATTGATGTGTTGGTCTTTTGATTTCATTGTGATGTATAAAGGAAATATTTCCTTGTCGTAACCAAAAACATTTATGGATAAATGATTTTGACGTTCAAATTTTTGTGATTGGCTTACTGGAGTGGGGAAGTCAATTCCTTCTACATTTATTTCCTTTTTAAAAGGTACATAGTTTTTCACTAGCTCTGGATGTTTTTTTTAATTGATTGGATGTAGAGCAGTTAAAACAGACCAAAGTAAACATTTCTCATCACAGTTCTTTATATTTAAGAGAGCACGTTTTAGAAGAAATTTTTTTAGTTGTTGTAAAAACTGCATTATATGAACCTATGACGCTGCTGTCAAAGGTTCATATAATGCAGTTTTTACTTCGGCATGCTCAATTTTTTCTAAAATCCATCCGGAACCTTTTTCTTCAAACTCATTAAATGATAAAATCACCTAAAAATATAAATATTTTTAGGTGATTTCTACAAGAAATCAAATTTTTGAAGAATAAAATATATTCTATATTTTATTTATTTTTATGTGTGTGTTTCTATATTTATTACAAATTTTCAAATATGTATGAATAACTGAAATCATGCTGAATAATTTTTGTTTAAGATGACAAGATTAAGTTTATCTCTCAAATAGTTATTTTAATAATACTTTACTAATGTGTTTTTGAATTTATATATTTTATCTCATGGCAATAATATTTACAATTGAACGAAATACAATTATGAAAAATTTAAAATACTTAAAATTTTCCCAAACTACACATGGCTATTAAACTATCATTAGAAATAGATTAAAATTATTAATAAGTAAATGATTGCTTCAAAACAAAATTATTTACGTTAGAACTATAATTTTATTTTAAAAAAGTAAAAACTCTCAAATTATAAAATTTTACAAAATACAATGTTTTCAAAATTTGCTTTTGCTTTAGAAACAAAAAATAATCTTTATAATCACATTATAAAAAATATAAACAAATATTTGACAAATAGTATATATAATTTTCATTCATTTAAGCAAAATGTAATATATATATATATATATATATATATATATATATATATATATATATATATATATATATAAACATTAGATTATAAAAGTAAAAACAATATATTTCTAATACTTTCAAAAAGTTTAATTAGAAAAAATAAAATATTTTTTACCTTTTCAAAAGCTTCATCTGTATTTAGAGGTTGTCCTGGGAGATGTATCATACACTTTGATCGGAAGTGCGCCGAACACTTTTCACTATCATAAAAAGATATTTTTCTAACAAATATCACGGAAACGGTGAGGTACCATTTTATACCTCGCATATTATCTTCTAGAATTTTATCATGAATTTCTTTTTTAATTGAGTTTAGAAATATTCTCATATCACTATTTGTATCTTCTGTGGGCGAAATCTTATACGTTTTAAAAACATTTAAACTGCGATTTTTAGTTCTCGAGATAGATTTCCCAATTAGTTAAGAATCCTTAAGAATTCGTCGTCGTTTTTTAACAGGTTCACTACAGGAGCTGGTTGATGGTCCAGGTTGAGCTGAAATGGACTTGTGAATCCTTAAATGTCTCCTTAAATTATCAGATCTTGCGAACAATTTATTACATTGAATGCATTTATAAGTTTTATCGGCATGTTTATATTTCAGATGCCTCTTTACATTTCTGCAGTATGAAAAGGATTTTTTGCAAATGGGACACGTAAACATGCCTGGGATGCCATCAAAGTTATGGTTATCAAGTTGTGATGATGTAATATCTCCAAAATCAGAGACAGCTAATAACTGGTCACTTAAAGGTAAATCAACCTTATTAAAAATATCCTCGACAGAGTTCATCTTCGGAAAAATTATTTTACTAGACAATTTAAGTATTTACTTTTATGAGTAAAGTTTCAATTTAAAAATAACAGGCAGCACTTAGAGCATTTCCAAACAACTGGGGATAGTGAAATGCAGTGACAAAGCTGATCAGAAACTATGGAAGTAAGAAAATTTGTACTCCTTATATAGCACCGATTTCATTGTTAAATTCATATTTGGCCTTTAATCTGTTTTCATTTTTTCCCAACGAATTATATACATATTGAAGGATATTTTCCCCTTAAAAAAATTTCCCCTCCTCAGAAGTGTGAGATGGAGGGGTGAAGAAAATCTAGTTGGCCAAAGAGGACAGGGAAGATTACAAAGAAATATTTAGATATTATAGTATGCTTTACCAATTCACCGCCGGGGTGAAAAAAGAGTGATGCATGGGGAGCGACAACAAAAAGTAGCAGTGATAATACTTTCCCACCTTTTTAATGATGTTAAAGGATAAAAGTCAAATGGTCCTAAAATTGGAATGCATGAGAAAAAATGTGGAATGCAATCGTTATAAACAGCGATAAATATTGGGCTTTTCGGGTGTT
This sequence comes from Latrodectus elegans, assembly GCA_030067965.1. Lineage (NCBI taxonomy): Eukaryota > Metazoa > Arthropoda > Arachnida > Araneae > Theridiidae > Latrodectus > Latrodectus elegans. The sequence goes on along the minus strand of CM057817.1, from coordinate 3,271,298 downwards.
GGGAAAAATATTTTTAAAGTAAACTTTTGTTACAGTTTCTTTCTATTCAACTATTATCACAATGTATTCCAATTCAGAATATATTCTTATTCATATTTCGAATAATGTAATAGTACAACGCAGCTGCATGGTTCAAAAGAGGTTTCAATATTTAATACTTGTATTCATTTCCTTTTCACATATTGTTACAATAGATGATTTTCCAAATGCATAGTTCAATAGAAACTCATAAAATTTTATTACCTTCTTCTAAAATTATATCACTTTGGGTGGAGAATATGTGTAAAATAGATTGGTATATATGCGTTAGATTATTTTTGAAATATCAATGAAAAACATATTTTCAAGAAAAATAGTTTACAACAGCCATTTTTTAACTTTGTTCGAAATTGAATAGTAGATTCCAATAACTCTTTCTTGTTCGATAGAAGAAAAAATCCTTTAACAATTTTAATGATAGAATTTAACCCAATCGGTTTTTGTTGACCACCTGGCCGGTTTAATAAAATGCGATAGGTAAAATAAAGTAAAATCAAAGTCGTTGAACTTTCAAAAAGCTGCCAGTTCAAAAATTAAGAAACCTGGTTTTCGTTATAATTTAATAGGCATTTAATAGATTGAAAGCGAAACTATATTATTTGTGAATACTTTCTAAATATGCCTCGCATATAAAGAGTTAAATATTATTAGCAAATGTAGAATTATGTCCATGAACTTGCATTCCAAAATTTTGTGTTAATTTGGTAATGATTATAGTTATTAAATGTATCAACGCATAAACATTTCATAAAAAAAAAAGCATTTTTTTAAAAAATATAGAAATTATAAAGAGAATTCCTTGTACTCTTTTTACTTAAATATTCGAAGCTTTGAAAATGATTCAATCATAACGCTTTAAATAATTAGTAAATAACACCGCATACACAAATGAATAAAAATATGTAAATGAACATTAATTCCTAGTTATAAAATTTAAATGTGAGAAAATAATGACCTAAATTATTGGCATGTTAAAACGAATTCTATTTGAAAGGGGGTAATTTATCCTTAATTATAGAGGATTTAGGAGAAATAATAGTAGTATAATAGAAAAATAAAGTTTATTACTATTTCGTTGATTTGAATAGTAAAAAAATGTAATATTCATATTAAAAATTTAATTGTTTCAGCACATTATTCTCATCTCCTTGACATAGACGATTATAATATCTAAGGAGAGGGAGTAGTAGGGGGGAGGTCACCCCGCAACAGTGAGAAAGGGGTGGGTGGGAAGGGGAAGGGTCTCCTCCCTTCTTCCCTTCTCCTCAATGCTCCTCTTTGCGCAGAAATCTTATTTCTTCCCTACTACTATTTTAACAGCTATGCCATTTTTATTGAAAACTTTATATATCATTAACTACAGAGTATTCCTTACCGTAATTATTTATCAGCAAATCTATTTATTTCTTAATTTTCAGGTTTTAATCAATCTTTAGTTATAAAAATTTTCCAAAATATTTTTAAATCTGAAAAATTTCAATATTTTGGAAATCTCCTAAAATTTTCGGGAATAAAGGTTTTTCCCATCTTTACAACATTAATCACAATGTCAGATCTCATACAGCTCCCCATGTAATAAACAGACTTGATATCAAAATATTGCAGCCTACGAAGTAGTCCATGTGTTCCCCAGATATAAATCTGATGGAAATATTAGACAACAGAGCAGTATTCCACATCCTCACTAATAGTCTTGACGTTTTTCCTGAAATGTTGTTGTTATTTATAATACTTGGACAACCCATGCTCGCTAGCCAACGGCTATGCGAATTTAGTCAGAAGTCTGCGACTTCCGTTTAGCCAGAGAACCACGAAGGTGAAAGTACGTCTTTTCTCTAAGACTCTTCCAATACATGGCATCACCAGAGAATTTACTTCCTCAATTTTGATCTGGAGGAAGAGGAAATTTTCTCCAGACCTTTACACCCATGGTAACTGCCCAACGACAGACCATAAGACTTTCGATTCCACAAATTTAACGAGCACGTATATCGCATGTATTCAATGGGTCTTTAGCGACATTAGTAATCAAACCCACCCCTTCCGGATTGAAGTCCGATGCCCTAACCACTAGGCTACCACGGCCTCACAGATGGTAGAGAACAACTTAGGGCTGGGTACAGGGAAACATGCTGGTGCAACTACGGCCGCCCGGAAACAGAGTGCCGCAGTGCCAGCTCTGTTCAAGGGGATCCTTACGTCATGTTTTACACTTGGCATCACTACACCATACTCTATGAACTTGGTCATTTACCAAGTTCATAGAGTATGGTGGTAGGTTTAATCGATTGCTTGAAGTCCTCTCTTCATGCTTATTTGATTATTCCAACTGATTAAAGTTCTCGTAATTTACATCTTTTTTTCTGCATTACATTTTGCTAAACGTGAATTCTCTTTTTATCCCCATTTAGGTGTACCATTTTTCTTTACTTTTGTTTTCTTTCTTCTCTCTTTTTTGTGAGTAACATGTCAAAAAAATACGCCAAACAGGTCGAATAGAAAAAATTTGCGTTCCTCTTAATTTATTGCAATTTTTATATATTACAAAGTGTTTAACATTTATACATTGTTTAACATTATTCTTTTTTTTTTTTTTTTTTGTCATAGAATGAAATTGAAAATCCTTCACCATCATTTGGACTTTATATCAGTTGGGCAATAAAGATAATACTGAGTTGCGATTACATTCATATGTTAAAAAGATATAAGTCACTTATTTTATCAAATTCTCAATTACTTAACTTGGTGCGCAATCTCCATTACCAATTTCTCCATAGCGCAATAACAATTCATAACCCAGAAGTAGTGAAAAATGTGATATATTTCTGATCTTGTATAGTAAAGAAACAAAAGAGTAAAAACTGAAGATTAAAATTCATGGTTTTCCACAGGGAAAAAGTTCTAAATAAGATTTTTGTGTGAATGGCTCCTGCATATTGCAATTTATAGCTAAGTAATCTTTAGAGATCTGATTAAGGATATTAAAAGAAAGTAACTGCAAGTGCTGTCAGTTACCAGCACTTTTTTCGCATTTGTGAGGCATTTACAATTTTAAGCTTAAATATAGAGGAATCCTGAATTTTAAATGTTTTAAAATAATCTAGTAGGAGGATTGATTTAAATCAGTTAAAATTCAAAACAATTTGAATAATTTTTATTTTTTCACTACCACATCAAGTGATTATCCTAAGGATCTTTTAAACTAGAAGCTATACCTTTAAATTCTATTTTAAAATACTTCCACTATTACGATACTAATACACATTTGAAAAAAGCAATGAAAATGCATCTATTGATGTGTTTTAAAAACATTCGATGCGATATTAATAAGCAGGGTAAGTTTCTTAGCCCGCCAAATTCACTCTCATTTCAGAAGGTGATTAATACTCCTCCAGCAACATTCTTTTGATCAAGGAGAACTGTTGAGAAAACCATACATTTCTTCACAGTAAGTTATTAAGTTTATTTTTAGTAAAAATATGTTTCATCGAATTTTTCCTAATTTGATGGAAATACTATTTTCTCATTTCTTTCTTAAGTGAAAATAATGATATTGACCATTAGCACCAAGTACTTCATCGGTTATAAATTGAAGGGCATTTATCATGTTTCCACCGATTTTTTTTCTTTGAAGTAACAGTGTCCAACCCTTTGTAACTCACTCACTAAAAATAGAAAATTCTCTGTGTTTGCTTTATGCAAAAAATATTAACACTGTCGCTAATGCTAATTATAAATCTGTTTAAACTTTCTGCAATAAAAATTATTTCTTGGTTTCATTTTTCTGAATATATAAATTTGTACGGTTATTCACATATTTAATCAAAATTAAGCATTTAAGTAAGGTAAGTGAGAAATAAATAATAAAATTTAAATTCTGAAATTTTTCTTAGTAATTAATAAATATTTTTGTTTACACTTATGAATTGTGTGAAAAATATTTTGCTTGGAGGCAACGATTATTCCTTGATTTTCTAATAGTGAATTAACCCCTTGACTGACTTTGACGAGTCTGACTCGTCATTGATTTCCTGGGCCATCACAGACTTTGACGAGTCAGACTCGTCAAGTGCTTCTTTCGGCGGACGCCGTGCAAGTTACAATTAGATTACATAGTTGCTTCACTCGTTCGACGATTCTCATTTAAAAAAGCACACTGAAAGTAAGAGTTCAGTTTAGCAGAAGTCTCGCACGGTGAATGTTATACTAGCCAATATTTGAGTTTAGTAAAGATTATAAATAATCCCCGTAACATGTATAAGCCGGATGCATTATATGAAAGTGGGGATGATGGTGTAAATTGATGGTGCAGTTCAATTAAGCGAAATTAAATAGTTTTTTTTGTCGCATCAAATTCCATTTAATTCGTCAGTCAAGGGGTTAATAAGAAAATAAACCCATTTATATTAAAGGTTTTCGAAAATACACTACATTATTGTCCAAAACCATACAAGTTAAGTTTGTAATTAATGAAATTATAAACTAATTATCGACTTTATTGAATAAAATGAGTATGTATTTCATCAATTATTTTAGAACTGCTTTAAATTTTAAGTCAATATTGAATTATTTTCTTCTAATAATACAAGAGCATGTAAGATTTAGTTTCAAAATTTAGGAAATCTATGAATAAATTTTAGCAGACTACGTGGTACTTTAAGATAATCTTTAGTATTCTGCAAAACTGAACACAGCAAATTATATCACTTAAAAGTGTTTCATAAACACCAAAATTACTTAAAGCAGTTTTATTGTGTCATTCAGTTAGAAAGTAAAATGCTTACAACCTATCTCTGCTAAGGATTCAATTGATTTAAATAAAGGAAAAGAAACCAAGAGCGAAGCTTTGAAATCAATAAAATTTATAATAAAAAAATTATTATGTTTACTTAATTTTATTATTTTTAACTATACAATACATTTTTTAGTATATTACTTCTAGTTTCTACAGTAAATCCTTCACAAAGATGGTTAAAAATACTTTTAGCAAGAAATGTTTAACATAACAAAAATAGCTATTTCATTTCTTTTTAGCTTACAGATTATGAAAACTTGTGTTAAAAATACATATTTTTAATTTCATATGCTTGATTGCACAGTTTTAAATTCAACTCAATTTTGATATACAGTGATTTACAGTAAAATATATTTGACAATTTTGTTGAGAGAAATATCCTTCTTTGCAATTTTCCCCTTGCCGCTGACATTTACTCATACCTTTTTTAAAGTTATTATCTATAATAATGAACAATTAAATATATCCAAATAAACAATTTAATCATTTTGAAGGAAAGCTGTATCAAATCAAAACTCAAAGCAATAGGAAGACGAGTAACAAGATCAAGGCAGTGTCCTGCAATAAATCCCACTGCTTCCCTTAAACAGCTTCTACTAAGCTTAATAATTCTTTTTGCCTTTTACTAGAATATCTATTATTTAGTAACCTTGCTTGTCTTTGATCACCGGCATTATGCCAGTTCAGAAACTGATGTTTCCTGAAGAGATGAAAAACACTGTTCCTGGTTAGTTCTTTTGCAATACATAGCACTGGTTCAGGACCAAAATAATCAGATGTTGATCCAACCCTTGTCAACTCATAAGCTAATTCATAAACAGGAACATCAGAATGTCCAGGTATTTACATTAAAGTAAGGGAATTATTATTAACCAATCTGCACTGAGTAAAGTAGCATTCCCAGATAAGAATCGAAGTTATAGTAAAATTCTGTAAAGCTAGTAATACAGCTTGACAGTCAGAACAGATTATTATTCTTTCATGAGAATAGTTTTTGTCCAAGCATATTCTACTTCACATGAGAATGGCAAAGATTTCTGATTGGAATACAGTTGTATTTTTGTAGTAAATGTACAGTTGTATGTTTACCCAAAGGGAATAACAGCGTCATACTATCAGTTGGACAACAAATACCAACCTCAGCGTTGGAATTCATATTTGAGCCATCAGTGTACTAGTAAGTATCGTTCTCAGTGATGACAACATTAGTCCAGTCTTCTCACAAGGGAAATTTGATTGTATAAGGCTAATCAAAAGCATATTTAACAATCATGTAATAAAGTGGGCATAATTACAAAAGGATGACTAATTAAATCAACATTAAGATTTGTCCAAGACAAAATCTGGAGTAGTCTTTCCACTGACCTGTGTATTTAAGCCTTTCATGCAAATTATTGCATCAGTTTCAGTATGCATGGAAAAAGAATGCATACCAAGTAAAAACTCAAGTGTAGAAGTGGGAGTTGTAGTAATACACCTAGAGATAGCTACTCAGAGCATACTTTGGAGTTTTGCTAAATCGGCCTTAGCTATTACTTCTAGACTACCAGAACACTGAGTCATAGGTAACGATGAAACAAATTATCATGGTGTAAATTTAAAGAAGGATTTTAAAGTTCAGACCCCAGGTTCTTCAAATGCATTTCTTCTTCTTCTTCTTTCGTATCCCCTGGTCTGAATCAGACCACGTTCATGACATCCTTCGCATTCAAAGAATCGAAGACAGCTCCAGGGCTGTAAAAAAGTTCACGCTTTGAAAAGCCAATGCAGTTCAGTAGGTGTTCGGGACTGGTTTCGTTAGTATTGCACAAAGTGCCAGATGGAAAAGACTTGTTTGCCCTGGGAGAACCGTAGAGTCCAAAGCTGGCCGGATCTGAGTCTGGACAAGGCAGTCTGATCATGTCTTTCACCGTCGAAACTCAAAGACCCCCCAAGATCAGAGCCACAGTATCAAGGATAAGACGGCGGAATTTTCCAAGATGAGTTTTCAAGAGCCCTACTTCTAGAGAAAATTTCTTGGAAAGTCAGCGGATCAGCAGAACCAAGGGTCAGCGATGATCCATCCTTAGCCAAGCCATCGGCGATATTGTTATATTTAGGATCGACATGTGATGGAATCCATTGAAAATGAATAATGGAGGACTCGGATAAAGCTTTAAGGTTTTTGAAAACACAAATTCCCCTCTGGTCCACAATATCCCTCCAGTTTTCAAGATACTGAATAACGCTAAGACTGTCAACTAGAATCCAAATCTCGCTGTTTAACTGTTTGTTCAAGGAAAAGTCCGGAGTCATATCAATGGCTGTAAGTTGTGCACAAAAGACGGAACTTAAATTAGCATTGCGTTGTTTTAGAAAAAAAATTTTAGTTTCAATTTCAAGAAACACTCTGCTTCCAGTGTGTCCATCTTCATCCTTACTACCATCAGTATAAATTTGTACATCTTCAGAGGGAATGTTATTGATGACCTTTAGTGCAGCTTGTTTTAAGAATTCAGGATGTTGAGAAGATTTGTTTGTGTGTATCAGTAATTCTGTATGGAAGAACGCTCCTGGCAAAGAGTCAAGAGGGGAGTCGATAGAAATTAGAGAGTTAGCGGACACAGAAGATTTTAAAACATCCAACTTCTCTGCATGTCCAAGAGGACTATGCTTTTTCAGCCTCTGGTCATTCTTCCAGCCACACAGGAAGTTAGTGGTTTGATGTTGGTCACGGTAGCTATAAAGTTTACTGAAGTACTTCGTTAAATTTGGGATACATCTTTCCTGCAACGGCTGTAAGTCTGCCCCATAAAGAACAATTTTTGTTGGTGTGCTCCTATGGAGCCCTGTAATGATGCGTGCCGCACTGAGCTGTACTCTCGCAAGTTTTTGTAGATTGGTAAAAGATGCAAAATGGTATACTTGAAAGCCATATTCGAGGACTGGGTGAACTAAAGAAATGTATGTTGTTCTTAGAGTTTTCGCGTCTGCACCCCAGTCGTACCCAGAAATATATTTCATAATAGTAAGTCACTTCTTGGCTCGGATCACAAGTGAGTCGATATGTTTGTTGCATGAGACCTCAGGATCAAGAGTAAAGCGAAGATACCTGGTATTTGTTTCACAAATTAAAGGTTGAGAGTTCATAATAATCTTAGGTCTATATTTAAACAGCTTCCTATTTGTCGCAAAGAATCCTGTAGAAGATTTATCAGGATTGAAGTGAAGTTTATGATCATGAGCAAAATCCATTATACACTGAATAGAATGATTTAAGCTTGTCTCCATGACGTCAGCGTTCAAACCACTACACCAAAGAACAACGTCATCAGCAAAAAAACCTATTTTGTAATCGTTAGAAATAACAGATTCCAATCCATGAAGAGAGAAAATAGGGTTTGGCTGAGTACGGATCCCTGAGGCACACCCTGTCTAGAACGATAGAGTCTTGATAATAAGCCATTATAGTGGACTCTAAAGAGTCTGTGTTTAAGGAAGCCAGCAATCCACGAAAGTGCTCGTCCATCATTATAAAATTTTAAGTATAACTTATTGACCAACTTGTTCCTCCATACTTTGTCAAATGCTTTATTCAGGTCTAATAAGACGGCAATTGTATGGTTGGTCGGATTTTGATTATGGACATCACGCACATGTTGGGTAAAGTATAAAATTTGATCTTGTGGGCCATGTCCCTTCTTGAATCCATATTGTTCGGTGGGTAGACGATTATAAGTACCTAGATGAAATTTGATACAATTTAACAGAATTTTTTCATGGACCTTGCAAACAAAGTTGGTCAGTGCAATAGGTCGATAACTGTCCGGGATTCCAGCTAGTTTACTAGGTTTCCGGATAGTAAATCACAGTAGCACTTCTCAAATTTTTTGGTAATCTACTGATTTTCCAGGAGTAAAAATTTTGTGTAAAAATATCAAGTAAGAGGTGTTTCCCACGAACTCCAAGGTTAGTGATCATAAGCCCATGCAAGCCATCAGGTCCTGAGGTTTTTGAAGGGTCAACTTGTTTTCAAACAATTTCTAGCTCATCATGGTTAAATGGCCTATCAAACAATGGATTTTTTATTGGATCTGGTGGATTTTATAGGATCTGAGCTGTTTTCCTAGCCTGGGCTGCAAATAATTTGTCGTTCTGCACGAACTCAAGATCGTTAACTGGACTATAATGCCTTCCAAATGTTTCATCCGATTCTCCATCACTTAAAAGCAAGGGGATGTCTTCTGAGCTGAAACAGGTAGATTTCTCACATTGTGGTTGCTCATTACTTATGACTTTAGCCATTTGCCATAATTTTGTGTTCGGGGTTAGAGCGTCTAGTCTACCGTAGATTTCTGCCCATCTTTTTCTTCTTTCACAAGCGTAGATACGCTAAATTTCGGCATTCACTTGATTGAGCTCAATTCTGGTAATCAAAATTGTCTTGTTCGAAGAGCTGCTTGGAATGGTCATTTCTCCTGAGGATGAGGGATTCCACAATAGATAGGTTTTTCGCGTAGTTTCTTTGGAAGTTTTTAATGTTTCCTATATGTCTTGGCTGCCTCGAGGATGATCTCACGAAAAGAATTCCATTTGTGTTCTAAATGAGAACATGGATACATTTGTTCAAAGGCTTGCGCAATTAAAGTATCATAGAGTTCCCAGTTTGCCTTTTTTTAAAATTCCAAAAGTTTTGTTTGATTTCTTTTATGTCAGACGATTGGTTATACACAATTAAGATGGCAAGATGATCACTTCCAATGTTTTCAAAGGTTTCCCATTTGCAATAAGGGAACTGGTTGAGACTAACAAAGGAAATGTCTAAGGCTTCCTTCGTTGCATAGCTATATGAACTATGAGTTGGAGAGCCATCATTGAGACATATAAATGATCTATCATCAATAAAGTTGGAAGGTTCAGAATCTTTCTGATTATCAGTCGAACATCTCCAAGAGGAATGTTTAGCATTGAGGTCTCCTAAAATAATTGTCAGTTCTTCCGCGGTAGGAGATAGGCCATAGCATTGTCCTCTCTCATTGGGAGGTAGATAGGTGTTGAAGATCTTTATTGCTTTACCATTCCAGTTCAGAGTGATACCCTGAATTTCAAGATCACAGTCCTCCGGGAGTTGATCGAATGCAATTGTTTGAAAGTGGGCTCGACGGATTAGAAGAGCCAAGCCACCACCTCCTCTATTTCCTCTATCTTTATGAACTATATTAAACCCTTGAGTTTCAGCTGATAAGCAGCTTTGTACCTGGTCTCTTGTAGAGCAATGATCTGAACTCTGTGTTGATCTGCAAGTTTTATAACCTGGTCTAATTTAGCTTTATTTGCATTAGTACAGAGACCATTAATTTTAAGTGGTAAGACACGTTTAGATGGGAAGGGAGACTGTAACGTATTTGTTGGTCTGGGCCCTCTGCCTAAGCCCCGAACGTGTCCCTTGGTAAGCCGCTCGACGGACGATGCGGTATGTGAAACCAAAGGCGTCATGAACATGAAACTGAAAGGGGGACGGCTTCTGTAGGTAGTAGTTACCCTGAGCACCTAAGAAAGGCGGAAGTCCAACTTTGCTCGTTCATCTGTCTAACATCAGCTGGATAGAGTGGAATGGCCTTCACGTCTTGGGTGGCCCTACTAGGAGTATACTCCCGACGTGCTTCACCTATTCCATCTAGGGTCACCCCCTCGCCACGGTGAGGCTGTTATACAGGACTTTGAGGGGGACGCATTTCTACATGACCAAAAAGCTTTTTTGCTCTTTCAATACAAAAGTTAAAGTGATTGTTTCATCTTAAGTTCATGTCAAAAAATACTCCTAAGAATTTAACTTCTTTAGAGAAAGTTAACTCTTGACCAAAAATAGTTATCTTTTTCAGATTAAGATTTCTTTTTTTATGAAACAATCATAGAAATATTTTGAGGATTCACAGAAAGGCCTTCTTTATTACACCAAATGTCAAACTGTTTGAGGTCATTGGCATTGCTAGAGATCGTTTTGCCAAATTTACCTTTGATGATAATAATTAAATCATCTGCATAACCATTAATGTTAATGCCTTGGTATTTTAACACCTCTAGAAGAGAATCTACAACACAGCACCACAAGATGGGAAAAAGAATCCCTCCCTGCGAACAACAAGTTTTGTCTTGGATCATCAAGTTTTCTCCTAAAAAAGAGGTACTGACAAATCTGTTATTGAGTACGTTTTTTTTTAATCAGAGAACAGATAGTGTCATTAATTCCGTTTCTAGCAAGAGATAGTAGAATGGTACCTCATCAAAGGCATCTTCAATATCTAAAAAAATAGCTAAAGTAAGTTACTTAGCCATAAAGTTCCTCTCTAAAATGAAGGACAGATTGTAGATCACACTATCAGTGGATTTATCTGCTCAGTATGCACATTGTGAGTCAGAAAGTGGTTTAACTACTCAGCAAAGTTCTTTGATAAATCTCTCTCTCGGCTTTTCAATTTTCTTTGGAAAAAAGATGTTACGCTGTTATGTCTGAAAGATATTGATTCATAGTAATTATATATCTTATTTTTGGAATAAAATCACTTTTGTATGTCTCCAAGCTATAGGTATATGGCAAGATGCTATACATGCTCTGATAATTTTCCACAGAATTGGGGTAATGTATTGGACTTCTTCGAGAAATACAGTCAGTACAATAGAATCCATTCCCGGTAATTTAAAAAGTTTAAAGAACATTATAGCCCATTTTGTTCTATCTTAATTTATGATTTTTTTTGGCAACATTTACTTTTACTGCAATTTGATGTAGAGAATGTAAAGGTAGGAGTCCCAATTATTTCTTTGGAACTTGGAATGAGAACTTTGAACAATTCAGCCAGGATATAATTCCCAGACTCTGAAAACTTACCATTCGGCATTGTAAGGGTGTTTAGACAATATTACCTGCCTTTAGACATTATTTTAACGAGTTTTTCAGTAGCAGACACAGTCTTAATGTCAGTGTAGCAATTTTTCCTGGAATTATTTTTAGAATTCCTGATAGCTTTATTATAAGTGGTCCATGCCACTTTATATTTCTGTCACTCACCATTCTTCTTAGTTTTATTACAGAGTGTTTTTACATTATCTCTTCGTAAATTGCTTGACTCTTAAGACCATTAAGGAAATAATCTTGGTGAGTAAGCATTACTGACCCTACAGTTTTGACAGTATGCTCGAAGAATGGCATATTGCATTAGATCAACAGCCAACTCCAATTCTGGCTACCAAAGAAAACTTACTGAAGTTACCTTCCTTGATCAGAACTTCTAGATCCTTTTTGTGGAAACCCCAGTTGCTGTTGTTTGGGTTCCTACCTACCGCCTCTAATCAGTTTGTTTCTAAAACAGGAAAGCTAATGTATTGGTAGTCATATCAGCTTATTTCATCAGGCACTTTCCAATCCTTAATAAAGTCAACAAACTTACTGTTGCATAAAGTAAAATCAATGACTTCTTTTCTATTTACAATAATAAAAGTAGGTTCATTACCTTTATAAAGAATAAATAGATTATAATACGAAATATATTTTAGAAGATCCTCGGCAAAACTGTTATAATCACTACTTCCCCACATAGAGTGATGAGCATTTGCATCACATCCTATGATGAGTCTCTTACTCAAATTGTTATGATCTAAAAGACTAACAATTTGCACATTCAATTTGTTTTTATCTTCAAATGGAAGAAGATGTAAAGATGATTTCATCTTTGATTCTTTGGAATAAACAAGATATTTTTTTACAGCATTATCATCCCTATTTATCTAATTAACCAGAATAAGGGTATTTAATTTGCTACTAACAGCAATATACATTCTTGGTCTCAAACAATTTTTATCATAAAATATGTTAAGACCATGAACACGTTGACCCAAAACAGAACCATTGCAAGTCCATGGCTCCTGAATTAAAACTATGTCAACCTCCCCTCTAGTAATCCTCTTTCTAAGAATAGCTGAAGCTTGTCGACTATGATGAAGGTTGATCTATGCTACTTTGATTATACTTACCATTTGGCATCAGAGGAGCTAAGAAAAAGCACTGCTTCTCATGTGATCTGTGAAGACACTATTAAATTTCCTAGTAAAGGACCACAAGTAAGCGAGTCACTATTAAATTTCCTGCAAAGCCATTTCTAACTCCCTCACAGATATAGGAGAGCTAGGTTGCATGGTTGTTTTGGGATTTAGTGGTGGTGCTCAATGCGGAGAACAGAATAAAGACTTTTATTCAAGGAAACGTTTATTACATTCTACTACATCACAAGATGGTCGCGTATCAAGTGGCTGGGGTTGCTCGACTCATCTCCTCAACTGGTATATCACGTGGTCCCGCGCGCCTGTTTCCCCCAAGGAAAAGGGGGTCGGCATAATTTCCTTGCTGAAATGTGCGTCCATACATCGAATCGTGGGAATTTATTTCACCCCTTTCCAGATGGGCTGAGAAGGCGAAATGCCATTTTCGTTACTAATTAAGGACGTGGAAAAGGGACCACTACACTTGTATCAGAACCAGTATCTAATTCAAGTTCTTCAATGTTAGGTAATTCATTTTCGTTACTAAAAGTAAGAAAGGATTTACTTATTTGAGAGGAAGTTGCCTGATTTTTTGGCACTGCTTCCATTTCTTCAATATTATGGGTCTCCTTCAGGTTTGGATCCCAGAGAATTTTAAATATCTCTAGTCTAAACCAGTATAGACACAATAATTAGTCTTTTTGAGTACTTCTGGGGCTTTAATATCAACCTCGAAGTTCTATCTAATATAATGTGCCTCTACAGATTTCTGCAGAGCTCGCCATTCTAAAGACTTCAGCTCCGGGTTGAGTGTATTAAGCCATTTCAGTAGGATGGCAAGATCCTTGTTATGAGTGTCCTTTGTCTTCAGGGTCACTTTTACCAGTTTAGGGAGATCATTGGGATCAAGAACTCTGAGTCCCTTACTATCAAATAAATACTTGTTACCATAAAAGACATTTCTAATCCATTTCACAGTTCCAAGATCATCACAAACGAGGATCAGTGCTTCAGATACTGAGCTGAAGCCACGAACCTTAAGCAGATTATTTCCTTTAGGTACCTCATCTGTCTTGGCAAGGATCTCCAGCTGTAGGGCGTTAACATCTTCCTTGTTAAGTTTGATGGATGGGAATCCGTCCTTTACAATGACTGTTTTATGGTATTTAACAGCCTGGGCAGAAGTCACATGTTCATGGTCCTCCCTGAGCATCTTGGTAGCAGTGATGCTTTGAGAAGTGGTTGAGGCTTTTGATATAAGTCTTTTGATACTTTCCACCTTCTGGGCAATCTCCACCTGTTCCCTAGCTTTATTTCGGTGCCTTAAATTGCGCCTTCGTGTTTTTATGAGAACTCCTGGCTCCCCAACTGTGGTGTCTGTGTGCTGCCTAGTGGCAACTCCACTCCCTTCAACACCAAGATTACCAGCGCTCTCCTTTGTACCAGGATTCTTTTCCTTTGAAACCGTTTCGACGGCTGATTGGTTATGAAATGTTCTTCAAGATCAAGGATCTCTGGTTCAATCAAGCCACTATAGAACAAAGTGAAAATAGTGCTGTCTGCTTTATAGGTATGCATGTATCGAAATATGTGCATGAGAGTTTTCTGCTTTTTCCGATTAGGACGTGTTTATACCGTCCTTAAATTGTGCAATATTTTCTTGAAAAGCATACTCCTTTAATCCAATGCCTACAAAAAAGTGTTGCTAGAATTAAATAAAAATAAAATTGAAAATATTATATGTTTTGAAGGAAATGACAATGGATTTTAAAACTCATACTTCTCAGGCTGCCTATAATGCAGTATCAAAATACTTACTGCACTTAAAATAAACCTATTTTTGATTTCAGTAATTTAAGCTATTTTGTTCATTAAATTATTATTTTGAAAAATTTTATGACTTTAAATTTAAAAGTATATTTTAGTAATGTTTTTATCTTTTCCTGTCTTTTTCCAAGAAATAAATATTGCACTAGAATATATATATATATTTAAAATTTCTTACATTGTAGTTATATTTTGAAATGTATTCAGAGAAAAAAAAACTCTTATTTTGAATAAATAGAATAAAAAATCACTGTGTGATCGAGACGGAACGAAATTTTACTTTTCTCTTGTACAACAAAAAATTATAAAATAATTAGCCTGATTAATATACATTATTATAGAGAATTTATAGATTATAGTTTTATGATAGATTTCCCAACATTCTCTTCACACATGTGTACGAAAACATTTTTACTTGATTAATCAGTGAAACACATGAAGTGAAAATGTATTTATAAATCTAAGTCAACGAGCTTTAAAAAAAGTGATATTTTTAAGTAACAGAAGATAGAATTTACTTTAAATATAACAATTTAGATTAGGAAAATATGCAAATCATCACTATTTTTTAAATGCGATTATATATTTCCAGTCTTTTTTAATTTCAAATTATAAACATTTTAATTTCTAAATTTCGATATTTTAGATTTTCCTACTTGCAATAGTCTTATTCTCATTGAGATTTTAACATTGAATATGTTGCTTTACGAAATATCATTGTTCTCATTTAACTATTTTATTACGCATCAGTTCTCTTAGAGTCCATTATATTTGCTTCATTTTAAAAGTATCTGGCATTTTCAAAACATTTTCATGGTTAAGGATGTTACCAATGATGGTAACCATATATATAATGCTTTCAGTTATTTATCTTGAAAAGTAATTTCAGGATATTTCTCTTAGATAAATAGAAATGCCATTTCACGATTTCATGAATTCAAATTTATTCTGAGACCAAAATAAGCTTACAAATCAAACATGAAATTAAAAAAAAAAACGTTTATATAATAAATTATAAAAATTTTGAACGTAGTAAAGATTTAAATATATGAAATTGGTAAACTAAAGTTTGTCTATAAATATATTATCAGGTAATGTATAATTATATAGTAAATATATTATGTAAGGTTTATTATTGATGGTTAATAACACACACATTATGATATTCATGAAATTATTTCAAATATAATGGAAGAAAACCACAAAAAAGTTTTCTATATGAGTAACGTATAAATTTTCAATAGATTCAGTTGTTAAAAATTAAATGTAGCAAAGATTTCCTTTAAAATGTTATTAATATTTCCAAATCATTAATATGAAAAAAGTAGATTGTTTATCGAAAAGCTTAACATTTATGGTAAGCTCAACCACTTTTTAAAGGAAGTTATGGCAGACTATGCGAGGGAATTCATTCTCAGAGGAAATAAAGATTCGTCAAGATGATATCTTCAAATTACAGCAGAATGTGGAGCAAACGACTCTCTCCTTTTTGTGAGGTGGAGGGGGGGAGAGGTCGAAATCACCTGTTCTCTGAAGCCATGTAGGAACATTTTGCAAACAAGAAAATACCGGAATAAAAAACTAACATTATTCTTAGTCAATCAAACACTAAGCCAAAGTCAGACGATAATTTCAACACGAAAAAGGAGAAAAAGTATTACAGAAAATGTTAAATAATGACAAAATAATCAGAGTTCAAAATTTACGAATTTCGCAATTTAGAACAATCCACCATTTTTCAAACTTTGTTTTGTTTCGGTTTTTTTATCGTTCTACTTATGCTGCTACTAAACTTATATATATATATATATTTATGACAACACACTAAAATTACTTTTTGAAAACAAATTGTAAAGAATGAAGTAGTGTACTCCACCTTTTAGAATCCTTTTTTTATTTTCTTGGATGTTTTCAGCAATTTGATATCAAAAAAAGTTCTTGATGAATAAAGGCATAATTAAATACTATAAATTTTGAAAATTAAAATTTTATTTTTACATACTTGATAAAATAACTTGAATAAATTGGAGAAATGAGTTATTATTCTGAAATCATATTTTTCTTACCTTAATAAGAAATTTTAAGTTGTTTTTACTATTTTTAAGAATCGGTTATAAAATATTTTAATAACAATTTCTAAAAATCGAAGGTATTTCAAAAAGAAATTTCTTTATCGTAATCAAATCAAGAGAGAACAAATATTTATAAATAAACCATCATGTAATCATGATAAATATTTTGGTTTTAAATTGGAAATTTCATTCAAATCAAAAAATCAATGGAAAATCATGATAAATATTCTGGTTTTAAATTGGAAGTGTTATCCAAATTGCGGCACCGAAATGAAATTGAGAGACAACCATATGAAGATATAGTTAATTTAAGTAAGCGTTTATCATGAACTTTCAAATTCACTTAATGTTAATGAAAATTATAATAAATATTTTTTTATACACTGATGATTTTAAACCAAAATGATGCTTCCTGCACAAGAAGTTATTAATACTTCATTTATTTTGCATAATTCAAATTAAAACAGTAATATCACCTTAGATTATTAAATTTATATTTGGTTGTCAGTTTATTATCAACACACAAATTTTTGTCATCCATATAAAATATCCTAATGTTATTATCAAAAGCTAGTTGTGAAAAAATTTACTGAATGCCGATAAAATTTGCATAAATTCATTAATCATTTAACTTATAATAAATAAATTTGTTGATTATATGTTAGTTGATAAGAAAGTTAACTTTGCAAATCAAATGGTTGTGGATAACACTTGGAAAAACATAAATATATAAAAAATTCATGTGTAGAAATTTTTTTATTAATTAAGGATTTCTCAAGCTCTAAATAGATGTCATGTCATGGTTAATTAATTTAAAAATAATTGTAAATTTTGACTGTTATTTGAAGTTTATTGGATTCTTTGGTCATTGGTCAATTATTGGTCTCTTTGGACTTCAGTTTATTGGTTCAATTTCTACTTTTACTGTAGGTATTTGGAATAGAGGTGAGTCATCCTTTTTGTGAGCTCCTTTTACATATCAAGTGAATGACCACTCGTAATAAAAGAGTGGTATCTCTTTGAATTCTTGTTTCTCCAGCTACTAAGAGCTGCAGAAGCAAGAATTCACGTGTGCATTCACATTCTGGCCTTCAGTTCAACAGTTTACAGGTTTGAATCTCACCTTGAGCTTGGATGTTAGTGGTTTGTAATCCACTTAAAATTACATCGTGATCTTATTAGACCATGTGTGCAAAAATGACTGTTGATCTATAAACAAACCAATCCGCTGTGTGGTTACTTATCAACCAGTTGAGATTTGGCAATTCAAATCTGTTCTTCACATTTGATTTGATTGTATTGCTCATTAACTACTCACTAGTTCTAGCTCAATCAGCAAATTGGCTGCCAAGTCTCTTTTTAATTAACTCTTTTGAGTGATGTCAACAGTTAGCAATTACACTCTTTCTTGTTAATAAATTTTAATCAAAATAGAATTGTGAATTGTGTCTTAATTATATGCAATAATTCCATCAAGTTACTCTAGTATTGTATTTATTTAACACTTTTTGAATACTTAATAAAAACTTTTCCATTTCATTTGCTTGTTTATTATTGATTTATAATGTATTTATTGATTTATAATGTAATTCTTAATTGAAAATTAAGTTTCGGTTTTAAAAAATGTGTTAAATTGTTTCATTGAGAAGGGAAGTAGTGTGTCTTGAAAAAGTGCTGGTTCCTTTTGGGGAGCGAGCAGTTTTTAATCTCATCCTCAAAATGAATGATTTTGCTCTTCTCTAGTTGAGTCCACTTGTCAAATAAGCCCTTGTTTACAATTGGTAACTATGGCACCTAACTAGTCAAATTAAGTAATGAAATTGACTTCTGCCTTAAGCATAGATTGTTTTAATAGTTTTGAGTCCAATTTAAATGTAGTTCTCTGTAAATAAATTTTTCTGCTTAAAAGGTAATATAGAGAACAACCATTGTTGTCTACAGAAAATAACATGAAGGAGATTTATTTATTACACTATTTTGGACAGAGTTGTGTTATTGATTCAAAATAGTCATTTACGCGTGTAAAATTTTATTTCGGGAAAAGGGTTAAACTGCCAGCAATTTCAAGAGTCCAAGAAAAATAATGTTGACTGGACTCTTGCTGAATAGAATTTATTATTTCATTTAATATTTAAGGTTGATTTATAAGGAAATTTTTTCAGTGAAGTATTCTTGTCAGAATATCATACTACTTTATTCATTTTCAGTTTTGTTTTTAGTTCCTTATCAATATCTGTTAATTTCATTTGTTGATAGAATTATTTTTTTTACCTTTTATTTTTTAAATGATTACATTATAGTTTCTTGAAAAAAATATTAAATTAGTAGAGGATTTATTTATTTAGTTGATTTCATTGGTGAGAATTGAGTTGTGGAAATTAATGGAGTATATCATAAAATATTTAGAAATCTATGTCAAAATATTTTATAACCAAAAAATTAGAATAATGCTAAAATTTTTTAACTAAAGATGGTTGTTACAATATTTATTTATGGGAGATAAAGAGAATAAATTGTTTTTAAAACCTGTTCATTATTATTAAAAATCTTTAAAAATTAAGCTTCGAAGTTTAGAGTAATTACTTAGTGAAACAAGAAAAATAGAATTGTGAATATATTGCTCAGTTTTTCTTAAAGAACATTAAAATTTCATCATTAATTTCATGTAAGGCAATTTTTATACTTAATTTGATATGGATTTTTGTGTGAATTGATTAAGGAAAATTTCAGTTTAAGTTTCCTGTAAACAATTTTTCAAGATTATGTTTTAGGCATTTGCCCTAATCTTATAGATAATGTGGTTGTTGAAATTTGGAATTTTAAATGGATTTCACTATGTATTTGGCATATGTGCTGTAGTAAAGTGGTTGTAGTTGATAAATAAATATCCTATTTTCTTACCCCAATAATTAACTAAACAGTTAAAAATTTTCTGTCATTTATAATATACATTTTGTTTTATATTAAAAATTTTTTAGCTGTTGCATAACAAGATATTATGGCTGTTTGCAAATTGATATTAGTTAAATATGCATTTGTGCTCCTATTTCTGAATTAAAATAGTATGAAACAGATAATAAAATATTCGTTGGTGTCATTTTTATTCTGATATTGTTAATGTGAAATCATCTTTATTGAAATTACCTAAAACACTTGATATCAATTTAAAAAAAAGGTCTCAAATAAACTTTTCCTCTACAAAGTATTGACATTGGGGATGTAAATATAAAGATCTTTTAAGCAAGTGAAAAAAACTAGAAATTTCTCTGAGTAATTTAAGAAATAGATTATGAAATTTCACTCATTATTACTACTCATTATTCACACTTGTATTACCACTCATTATTCAAACTTGTAGCATAGAAAATAAATGGCAGTAATATTTTTAGTAGCTTAAAAGATCTTTACATTTTCCAATTTAGGGAAGAAATATTGTTCTTTGAAAGTATTTTAAAGGTATTTATATAGTTTAAATCAAATATATGTTAGGGATTATTTAAGCATGAGTCTTTATTTGCTTGCAAAAAGAGTAATCCTATGATAGTTTCATAGGATTACTTTACTTTTCATAATTCAAAATTTAAATAATAAAATAATGTTGTATATCATTTACATAGTTGCCAACTCTACTGATTTTATCGGAAATCTTCTGATTTTTCCTTATTTCTCCTGATTTCCTGATAATGCATGAAAAGCAATTGATTTTTGTGAATTTCAGTGAAAAACTTTAAAACAACTGAAATTTTGATGGAAAAAGTCTATTGGGTTGTTTTATTAACTTTAAACAGTCAACAGAAGATGTGTGAAGAAAGTGTAATTATAGCTAAATTTTCTCAAAATGAAAAAAAATGTTTTGAACAGCAGTTTTACAATTCATTTCTAAAAAATGGTAAGTCTTCAAGGATTGAAAAAATAATAATAATAATAAATTGCTATGAATTGTTCAAATTTGAAATACATTGGGTTTTTTATAAACAAAGTATTTGATATTTTCTATATATTCTTAGAAGTATTTGTTATTGAGTTAAATTTATTAAGTATTATATTTTATATGTTTTTATGTAATTTTATAAATTGCACTAGTATTGTAAAAGTTGCCCTGTAAAATAAATATTAGAACATAAATGTGTGTTGATGTTTATTTTTTTAAATAGTATATTTTCTTTATAAGGTTGATGAATACTTTATTAAAATATTAATATTAACGCAAAATACATTTAACATAAATTATTCTCAGAATGTATAAAGATAATTTTACTCTTTACAGTAAAATAGTCTAATGGCAGTAAAAGGGTAATCCTTCTATTATCCTATTTCTTTAAGATGAGAAAAATAGTAAGGAAGAATATGGAAAAAGAATATTGATGACACTATAATTTATATATATATATATATATATATATATATATATATATATATATATATATATATATATATATATATATATATATATATAATATATATATATATTTTACATGCATATCAAATATAAATTATAATTAATATTTTGATGTTACTGTAAATAAGATTCATATAGACAATGTATACAAAAATTAATATTTAAAAAAAATTTAGAACCAATAACTCCATGCAATTGTGCTGAGACTAACATAATTTGAAATACTTCGAAAAAGAAAGCTAATTTAAAAATAAGTATATCATTTGATAAATTTGATCTGATATCTATTGGTCGAATAACCTTAGATTGTTCTGCATAAAAAAACAATGTAGTTATTTATTGTTAATGTGAATCCATAAAATCATTTAGAGATATAAGCATATTGAAAAGATTGATAGTATAAATTTTTGCAGTAAAGTTGACTTGTAAAAATATTTAGAAGTATCCATATTTCAGTGAATTTCACAGAATTTCCCATAAAATAGAACCAAAATATTAAGCCTTTTGATTAATGCTCCCAGAATCCTATAGTTATTAATTAACACATTTTGTTAGGTTTCATGAAAAAGAAAGCAGTAATTAAAAGTGTAAGCAAAGAAATGGTTAATTCAGTAATTTAATGAAAGAGTTCTAGATTGTGTTTGAACCAAGCCTAATTGTATATCTCTGATTCAGCTAATAACATTGTTTTAAATCCCTAATTTAAAAATGTTTGTCAAAATCTCTAACGTAAATCTCCTGGTAAAATTGTTACGGAAAATATTTAAGGTAAAAGGGTTTGTCACATTAGGTTTATACATATTTGCTGTTTGGCAAGTAACCTTCAAAACAAACAGTTGTTGGCTGTGTAAATTTTTTTTGTTATTTAATAGATTTAAATTTAATATGATAGCATTTAAAATCATATCTGGTTCTTAATTGTTCCTGAGAAAAGTATAAAAATATTTAGAAAGATTATAGAAATCTATTTAGAATATGCTTGATTATAACCAGAAAACATAGGGGAAACATAAATACATTTAAAGTCAGAAAAATAGCTAATAAATTACATGTAAAATTCAAAATAAATAAATTTTAATTTTTTAATTTAAAACAAAGACTTATTAATTACAAGTGAAGCCCTGAAAATTGATTCTGCTTACATAAAATAAATTATAAGTCAGAAGCTTAAAGATTATTTGGAATGTTCAATTTCATGTAAAATTAAACTGCTGGTTTGAATAAGGAAGCAAACTTTTTCTATTAAAAATATTATCTATCACTTTTGTATTAACTGTATTTTGTATTCGAAAAAGATTGCTATTAAGTGTGATGGTTCAAAAGAGATATTATGTTATTGATTCTTGATTAGGATTCTTGTTGGCTGTATAGGAGCCTTTGATGATGTGTCTATGATGACATGCAAAAACCCTAAATGTCCCTGAAGCTCTCAAAGACAGCCCTGGCAATCTCTACAGCTTTATCTGTAATATCTAAAGCTTTATCTGTAAAAAGAAGCTCCACAGGATCTTCTATGCTGATGTTAAAAGGCCTGGTCAGCTTTGTTGGGCAACTGAAGATGTGTCGTGGAGACAGTTGGGCATTATCCGGTCAGTGAGGACAAAGGATTTGTCTGTAGAAATTCTCATGCCTTTCAAGTGTTTTGTTCTAAGTCTGGCTATTATAGATAAAATTGTTCTGTAGCCGTTTAATTCTGTAATAGAAATTTTTTGACTTGCTGGCAAATTAATTTTCGGCTGGCAACTGCATTGTCATCAATGTGGGTCAAGCATTTATTTGGATGACTGAGGAGAATTATGGTCTCTTTAGCAAACTGATCGGTTATCTCATTGCCAGGGATATCAACGAGTGCCAGTATCCATTGTAAGGTGCAGAATTGCTCAATTCATGGGAAGAAAGTTGTTAGAACTCCAAAGGGGTTCATCTGTTCCCTTGTTTCTAGGAACTGAAGAGCAGTATGCCAACTTAAGAAAGAGTATCAAACTTCAATTCTGATTATGTACTTGATGTATTAAGGGAAATGCATTTGAGAAATATTATACAAAGTTATGTTTACAAAGTTACTTTGGGCTCGAACGCGGCAGACTTCTCGGTCCTTTTCTGGAATGCGGGTGGCCTGTCTAGTACAAAATTTACTGAATTTAAGACTGTAGCAGCTAGAGAAAATTGTGCTGTATTTGCTTTTGTTGAAGCTGGTGCTTCTACTGATACTCTGGACTATTTCAAATGCAATGATTTTAATATTTATACTTTACCAAGATCTCGTCAGGTTGCCTCCGGCATTATTGTAGGCGTTAAATGTTCTAATACCTGCACTTTTAAAATACTTTGCTCAATGCAGGACAATAATTTAGAGGCTGTTGAATTAAATGTCTGGAAGGATTTTCTGAGAACAAAATTAGTTTTTGTTTATAACCCTCCTGATAATATTCCAAATACCTCTATTCTAAAAAACACTCTTGATAAAAACACCATAATTATAGGTGACTTCATTTGCCGCTCTTGCAGGTGGGGATACAGACAACCCCAGATTCTCCTGGCAAAGCTATGGAGGATCTTTTTGACTTTACGACCCTTTTTTTTTTCACCAACCAAATGGACATACTTTTCTTTCTTTCAAAGGAGAAAAGACTAACCCTGACCTTGTCCTCTCACACATTAATTTGTCCAAGAGTATTAAATTTGACCTTTTGTAGTCCTGTAGTGGTTACGAACATAAAGTCCTGAAAGTAACTCGCACTCTTGACTCCCAGCGCCCTTATATAAATGGAAATTTCTTGCCTAGATGGAACCTAAAAAAGGCTAATTGGTCAAAGTATGCCCAACTAACTGACAGACTTCTTGCTGTGAATAAACTTGACTTTTCAAACTCAGATAGAAGTAGTGACTATATCACTGAAGCTGTTCGTGTCTGCGCTCAGGCCTAAATACCTAGAGGTAAAATAAGAAAATATAAACCTTTTTGGACTAATGAGTTAACCGATCTGAAGAGGAAGCATGATGATGCCCTTTTACAAGCTGAGCTATTGGGTGACTTAAAGTCAAATGTAACTCTTCGTCGTGCGCAAGCTGTCCTTAAGAGAACTATTAAAGATGCAAAGAGAAACTGTTTAAAAAATTTTGCTTCGGCTTTGGACTTTAGAAGAGACGGTGTTCGGGCTCATCATTTTCTTTCTTTCCTAAATAATGAACAAACTGAAACAAAAAATGAACCCTTGGTTAGTCAGGGAAGACCTCAGTGTGCCAATAGAGACAAAGCTTTGGCATTTGCAAAATTCTATGCCTCAGTGTGCAGACTCCCTCGAAAAAAACAAATTAGACTTCTTCAACGGCCGCCCTCTGGGTGTCTCAACTACGACAACGAACATCTTTTTAACACTGATTTTACTCTTGATGAACTCCATAGAGCTATACATGTGACAAAATTGGGTAAATCTTCTGGACCTGATGATCTGCCCAGTGAATTTTTAATTAACCTGTGTGAAAGTGCCAAACAAACTCTTCTCACTTTTTACAACATCACTTGGAAATTATATGTTCCCTCAGAGTGGAAAAAGGCTACAATAATTCCTCTCTTGAAACCAGACAAACCAACTGATTCCCCTTCCAGTTTTAGACCTATTTCCTTAACAAATAGTTGTTGCAAATTAATGGAAAGAATGGTTACAAATATGCTAAACTTCTATCTGGAGGGCAATGGGCTTCTCTCTAACCTTCAGGCTGGTTTCTGAAGGAAGAGAAATACTATGGAACAGGCGGCATTCTTTTCACAATGTATAAAAGATGGTTTCCATAGGAAACAGTCCACACTAGCTGTTTATGTAGACTTTAAAAACGCCTATGATAGACTCTGGTGAAAGAAATTGATTAAGAAGATGATCAAGGTCGGTTTCAGGGGAAATATGTTAAATTGGCTTAAATCACACTAATTTCCCAGCGCTTAGCCAGAGTGAAATATCATTCCTCCTTTTCTAAATATGTCCTTCTCCAAAACGGGCTCCCGCAGGGAGCTGTGACTAGTTGTACCCTGTTTAACATCATGATTGATGACGTGATTACTGGATTGATGGAGGTTCCGAGCATTAAATGCCTGGCTTTTACGGATGATTTGTTTACTTACACTACTGGAAGTGACATTTCTGACCTAAATTAGTCTGTAGATGATGCTTTGAAGTTTTTGGGAATTGGTGCAATGAAAATCTTGTAACTGTTAACCCTGAAAAAACGGTGTACCAATTTTTTACCTGTCAACAAAACTCTCAGTTCAATATTTCCTATAATGGACTAACTTTAACTCGAGTGGACAGTTATCGCTACCTCGGCGTCTTTTTTGATAATAAGCTTTCGTGAAGAAGACATGCTAATGAGATGGCTAATAGAGGCAATAATAGACTCAAACTCTTCTAAAAAGATTATCTGCCATCACTTGGGGTTCCTCAACTGATACCCTTTTGACCACCTATAAAACTTATGCCAGGCCTGTTTTGGACTATGGAGGTGAGCTTATAGCCACTGCCTCTAAAACTTGTCAGGATGTTATTGACTTGACGCAAAATAAGGCTTTTAGGATTATTACTGGTGCTGCTGGCTCAACTGCAGTAGCTGCCATGGAGCTTCATACTGATATTGAACCTTTAAATTCCAGAAGAGAATTGCAGGTCTTGAGACTCCATGACTGATGTAAGAAATTGAATTTACTTCATTGGAGAGAATACTCCCCCAGTACCCCTAGACTGAAAACACATAAATCATTTATCTCTCGTGCTGATGAACTCTATACTTTTTACATCACACCAACTTTACCATACCCATCACAGTTTGGCTTCTCTCCACCTACAATTAGAACTCCTACCTGCAATCTTACCATTGGTACACCTGTAAAGAAATGTGATGAAATTCCTGATGCTCTTAAAGCTATTTCCTTAGAAATTATAGCTACAAAGTATCCTAGCTATGAATGGATCCACATTTATACTGATGGTTCTGCCTGTGATGGAAATACTGGTACTGGACTGTTCTGTGAGGGCGTTTTTGAGGAATCCTGTGCTGTTGGACTAAAAGCCTCAAACTTTGATGCAGAGATTTTCGCCATGAATAAAGCAATCCTAAATCTCATTGGTCTTGATACTAACTTTGGCAAGGCAGTTATTTTTATTGACTCCCAGGCTTTAATCTTGGCTGCTGTCTCCTACACACTTAGCGACTGCTCATTTGTTGAAGAGACTAAGAGACTTCTTTCCAATGCTATTGCCTCTGGCTGGGAGATAGTTTTTCAATGGATCCCTAGCCACTGTGGGGTGCCTGGAAATGAAAAAGCAGATGTGTTGGCTAAAAATGGTTATAAGCCGCCTCAGCCTCTGTTTCCAATAACTGCCCATCAGTTTAGTACTGAGGCTAGGGGGATAACTGACCAACACCTAGAGCAAATTTATACAGCAGTTTCAGCAGATAAAAAGTGGAATGTTCTTATGAAGTCGCCTGTCTCAATGGATTTGCCTTGCGCAGTTTTTACTGCAAATTTTCGTCTTTTGACTGGTCATGACTTTTTGTATAAACATCTACACCGCATTGGTGTAGTTGCTGTAGATACCTGCTCCCTTTGTTTGTCATGTGAAATTATGGACTTTAATCATTTGACAACTTGCACTGCACTTGCTTTTATTACTTTTGACTCTGACAACTTTACCAAGGCTAAATTTTATTGGGCTGCAAGTGGTCTTATGGCAGATAATGCCAATGACTGATGTAGGATAAAAAAAAATGTTTACAAAGTAGGTTTAAAAAGTGATCATGAGTCACTGACTTTGATCATCAGACTTTGATTATGAACCATAAATATGTAGGCTTGGACAATTAATCATAAATTTTCTTTAAGTAATAGAATTGCTTATAAAATATTTAGATTATAAAAGTCATTATTTCTTCAAAAATTAAATAGAAAGTTAAAATATATTCAGAGTTTGTACAACTCCTTGAAATTCCTGTAAATTTGATAAGTACTTGACATTTTTAGTTTCCCCTTTAGACATTTATTTTTTGTAGGAAAATTTCACCAGTTTAATTAGTTATTACATTATATTAATGACTTTCCTATGAGGTAGAGTTAAAAGAATCAACACAGTTTCTAGTATCTCCACTATATACAAAACTAATAGTATAATGTAAATAAGATTTTATTTGTAAAGCAAAATGTGCGTAGTTGCCAACTAATATAATTTGGCCATACTATATTTGATTTTTATTAAACACAGAGAGAGAGAGAGAAAGTAAATTCTTATGACCATATGTTAAAATATATTGTATAGATTTATTATAGTAACAAATGAGACTGTGTGAATATGTGAAAGAGAAATGTAAATGTAATTTATGTTGTTTAATATATGCTAAAAAAATAAAAACCACTATCTTTACCTAAATAGAAATGATTTTTTTTTTTTTTTCTTTTGAAAGTATAATTTTCAACACATTTTAATTTAATTTGATTTTGTCTATGATGACAATCAGTTTATTGAAAATCATAAAGATTAATGAAGAACTATTCAGAGTAAATGCATCATTTTTAAAAATGTGTAAATGGATATGAGAATTTGAAATTCAATCCATTAACATCTTTTTCAATTCATAAAGTTTCATCTTATGAGAAATAATAGTTAATAAAACTGGAGTAAAAAGTAAACTTAATTTTTGAATTAAATGATATAAAAAAAATTAAAAATAATGCTTAATTGTTATTTAAATGTTTCCATTTGTAAGCAAAATTAATGTAATAATAGAAATTCTAAAATTTCACAGTAATTATTTTTCAATTAAAATGAAGAGAAGCAAACAATATTTCCCAAACTTTTTATGGAATTCTAATCTTTTATAAATATAATTATAACACAAGATAGTGTTATTTTTAAGCAATCCTATCATTATCATCAAAGCATTAAATTAGTAAATAATTCAGAAATCGTGACTATTTATCCCTATCAGTAATCATAACATTTTGGATGGCTGTTCGATTCAGTTTTGTACTATGCACATACTGTGTGATTAAATTTTGTGTGTAATTTGACAATTTTTAATGTAATGTAAAATATTTTGTTAATGAAATGTATTTTTGAGGAAAGATGTAATTGTACATTAGAATTTGTTTTATATATTTATTAAACTGGCCACTAAAAATCACAGAAATAATAAAAATGTTCAATTGTTTCCTAAATATCTGAATATTTAAAAAAAATTCTGTGAAGATATTTTTAGAATGTGTCTTGGCTTATATAAATCCAAGAATTAATTTTTCTTTGGCCCTTGTGATGACTGGGGAGGGGGAAAAATTGTCCCAATGTAACTTTTGCGTGCCATATATAACTTTTACGTGTCATAAAAGGCAACTAAAATAGGTACCCAGCACTCGAGCATACCCTGCCAGATACCCTGCTATTGGAGATATATCAGGTTTTCCCAGGCTGGGGGTTAAGCATGATGCTGACTACTTTATCTTAAAAAACTCACTCAGTTTTGAATGTTGCACGAAGAAAATCTGTTTGGACTGAAAAAAAATGAAACAGAGCAAATATAAATTTTGGCCACCAATCTGCAATATTCAGTCAGTGTTCTTACCATGAAAAATGATGGAGGTGGCAGAGCAACTAATCCATTATAAAAAAAAAATTGCTGTACTACAAGAAATTAGATGGGAAAATAGTGCTATAAAGTGGACCTGAGAAACAAAGTTGAAATGGTGTAGGATTTATCGTAAATAAAAAAAAAACTTCTTGATTATTTCTCAGCTTAAGTTCTAGTCAATGAAAGAATATGTAAACTCAAGATCAAGGGATATTTTTATAATATTACATTAATCAATATTTATGCTCTTACAAATGACTCAGGTTAGTTGATATAAGAACAATTTTATGTAGAAGGTAGATGACACTATTATACCTTGAGATATAAATGCTCAGATTGGCCCAGAAATTATTTATAAAGATGTTTTTTGAACACACAGTATGTGCAAAGACATCAATGAAAATGGAGGGCTTGTGATTCAGATGACTATGATGAACTACCTGAAAATCATGAATACATGCTTCCCTCACAATTCACAAGATGACATGGATTATACCAGGAACAACTAATTGCAGTTAAATTAACCATATTTTAATTTAAAAAAGATGCGCTATGTCATTCAAAGATTTTAAGAGTTTTTAAAGAAGCTGATTGCAACTCTGACCATTTTGTGGTGATTGCAAAATTTTGACATAGAATATCCATGGTTAAGAATTCTCTTGTGAGAAAAAACAGATTTTTGATAGAAAAATGAAATGACAATTACACGAAACAGGAATACAAATGCAAAATCTGTGGAAGGATATTTAACTCAAACCTAAATGTAGTTATTGAGACAGAATGGAATTTTCTAAAAGAAATTAGTTTGGATTTTGCTGATGTTGTGAGGAGAAAAGATTGAAGGCAACTGAAGAATAGTTTGATGAGGAACGTAAAAGGGCTATAAACATGAAAAATATTGCTAGAGAAAAGAAAAAGTTTTAAAATTACAACTGAACTAATAATAAAGATTATGAATATTATTGAAATATTGTGCAAGTAAGATATGTAGAAAGAGGAAAAAAGCATTTTAAAATAATAAGATTGAAGAGCTTATGAAAAGTAACAGGAAAAAGAAATCCAGAAAATTTAATACAGATACTAAAAGGTTGGTAAATGAGTTCCAACCACATGTTCTTAAGTGCAAAGGAACTGATGGGAAATACATTGCTACTTGTTAGAGAAAGATGGAAGGATTACTTCCAGACTCTGCTCAAGTCAGACAATAGAACAATATGGAATAATAATTTTGAAAATGCTAATCTGGAAGAAATTCCAGTGCCATCTTTTGAAGAGGTAAAATTATTTAGTCAAAAATGAAAAATAATAAAACTCTAGGAAAGGACAAGATTATAGTTGAATTTATAAAATGTGTAAGAGCAAAACTGTGGCATAAAATTTATAAACTGATTACCTATTTGGGAGCTGAAGGAAATGCCAGCAGAATGGAACATAAAAATTATTCTCCTGATTTATAAAAAGGAGGCAAAATGGACTGTTGTAACAACAAGAATATTACATTATTAAATGTCACCTACAAAATTTTTACTTAATCTACAGGAAACTTTTGCCAATAGTGGAATAAATTATTTTATTTTATTTTTTAAAAATTACGTCCTTATGTTGGCTTTTTCGATCATAATAAGTCTTGCAGTCCAGTAAAGAAAAGAAGTATCTCCAGGAGTGGAGAGCGTCTTGAATTGTGAAGAAGAGCGGGTTTCCTGGAAGGCAGAACATTTCCAAAGATGCTCGCCATCCATGTCAACATGTTCCCTACATAAAATGCAGTCGGGTGAATCCACAAGCCCTATGTGATATAGATGTTTCTGGGAATAAATTATAAGTAATTACTAATGTGGTTATAGGTCAAACTACTCTACTATTGACCAAATAAATATGGAGAAAAATATCTTTGAGAAGTTCAAGGAATATGATATTGATTTGTTTACTGCATTTGTTGATTTCAAACAGGCATTTGATAAGGTGGATAGAGTTGAAATGATTAGAATTTTAGCTGAGCTGAAGATACCAATAAAATAGGTTAAACTAATCCACATTACTTTTAAAGATTCTCAAGCAACCATTTTGATTCAAAATGACTTCTCAAGGGGTTTTGAAATAAGTGCAAGTGTTTGATAGGGAGATACATTTTCTCCCTTATTGTTTCATTTTTTTCTCGACCATTCAACAGTTGGATAGTAGTAATTCAATTTCCTGTAAAACAACTCAAATTTGTGCATTTGCTGAAAACAGGGTGATTTTGAACAAAAGCAGGCATGCATTAATAGCAAGAAAATTAATAGAATCTGCAAGCAATGTCACTCTCTCACTTAATGAAAATAAAACAAAATACATGGAGAAGACTAAATTTGCCAGTGAATATAAAGACTGTTTGATTATTGATGATCACAGATTTGAAATGATAATTGTTTTAGGTATTTAGGGTCAGTCATTAACATTTTAAATACAACTTCAAAAGAGATAATTGCAGATTTGTAAAGAAGAACAGATGCTATTTTTTATATTGATAAGTTTTATGAAATAAACTAATTAAAATTAAATAAAGTAATCAAATTAAAGATATACAAAACAATTATATGGCCTTTGGTGACATATGGTTGTGAGACTTTCATATTGACATAAAAGATATTAATAACTTTATAATATTTTCGAACATAAAATATTGAGAAAGATTTTAATATCAATTCAGGTAAGTAATTATCTATAGAGCATAAGAACTAATAGGTAAATGTGGAAGCAATCATTAAAAGTGAAAACATAGTTAAATTTACTAAGGCACAAGGTTTGTCATGGCTTAGCCTCATTGAGAGACTATCTGATAATCATAAGGCAAAATTCTTATGCAGAAGGCAATGTGCAACAGACCAAGGAGAGGATGAAAAAAAAAAAAGATGGCTGGACAATGTATTGAATAACCTAAAATGTTTGTAGATAACCAACCAACTGGAGACACAGTCTTCCGGAAAGAGATTGTGCCACAGGTTAATGCCCATCCCAAGCTGTAAAATCAATCTAGACAATTTTAATGTACTTATGGCCTTTGGTGACATATGTTGACATTTGTTTTATTAAATGTATTTTTATTAGTTTTGAATTCTTGCTTTAGAGTATATGTTTGTCAGTTTTTTTACTTATAGTTTTTTTTCTTTATTAATTTATTTTAGCTGAAATGAATGTTATTGATTTATTTGGGATGAGAAACTAATTTAAGTTCGTACAAGTTTCCTTTTAATTTTATGTTTACTATAATTTGTATTTATTAGTAACAAAATTTTTCATTACTAAGCAAAATTTTTCTATAAAAGTAAATTTCATGTTTTGGTGTGAAAGTTCAGAAAATTTATTATTTTTCATAAGATTAAATATTAGCAGGGAAGAAGATGGAATTTGTTTAAAATTGTTAATCACTTTCAACATCAATGACAAAAAAATTAATAGGGAAATATCCATTGCAATATTCTAAAATACAAAACTGCTTCTAAAGCTATTATAATAAAAATAAATTAGTAAAAACTAAAATAAGCTGAAATAAGATATAATATTGCATTTTACTTCCAATATTATATTGTTGTTAAATTGTATCTTAATTAAATTTATTTCACCACATAAAATAAGTATTTGATATATGTAATTTATTATGTATAGTGTAAATATATTTATGTATATATATATAAATTAATATATGTATAGTTTCATTTTAATAAGGCAATTGTTAGATAAATTTAGATTTGGTCATTTAAAATATTCTTTGCCTTATCAAAAGAAATATATTTCAGAGTAGATTGTTTAAGTTTTTCATAGAACCATATCTCATGTTTAATTACTGATACAAATTTGTGTAAGACCCTCTTATAATTCTTATTATTCTACAAAAATGTTATTTTTATTTAACTAAAATATTAAATAAATCTAAACTATAAAATAGGTTTTAACTTCAATATATTTTTTGAATAGATGTATAATTTCTATTGCAATTTTTTTTCCAGTAATTACAATTTAAAAATCATTCAAGTCTGTCATTAAAGAAGTAATTGTGCTCATTTCATATAGTATAATATATTAAAACGTTGTATACCAAGATACTGTATACTGAAAGATACAAATTTTAACTGTATACCAGATGTATGGATTCTGCTCCTATTGCTGGATTATTTGTTTGCGTTTGCTGTCCTAAACAATCTTTTAAACATTTTTTATTTTGCATTTTTACTAATTCTGAAACTAATAATGAGTTTAATGTTATCATATTATTATTGCTGACTAGCTGATATTCAAGTAATTGGTCAGTCTAGATACTATTAACTTTGGTTTGCATAACTTTGTACTGTGTTAGTATAATTAATAACAAAAAATAAGTTTATTTTGGTATTTCTGTATTCTTATTTATTGAATGTTCTTAATAAGGAAATTTTTTTCTTGCTTAATTTCCTCTTCAATAAACAATTCAAACTTTTAAATTTATGCTTTAATTTTTTAGTTTTAAAAGTGCAATATATTCCTATTTTACACTTCACTTTGTTTTTAGTTTGATTTATTTCATTAATATATAAATTAAAAATCCATATAAAATATAATTTTTATCTTCACAGCCAACAGCCTTTATGCACTTTTGGATTATCATCAAAAAGAAAATTTGCGACTGAGAGTTAGCAAAGCAAATCTTGAGCAAGATGTTATTGATCTACAAAGGAACCCTGATTCTAGGTACTTTCAGTCTGAAGTTATAAGAAAAAAATTATTAAAAAATATATTTTAGTGCTACAAGTCTAGTAAAATTGGAACTTAATCCTAGTATCTGTAATACGATGTATTTGGTGACATTTGAGAGGAGGATAAAGTTTGTGATCAGTAATTGTTGATTTGGTGAGATTTGGTTACTATGTTTGTGTATTGTCATTTTGAGATTAGCATTTTTTTTTATTATGAATCACTTGTGTTCATGCTGATGATGATTATGAATTGCTCATGCTTTCTGATAATCATGTATTGCTTATGCAAGATGATCATGAATCATGCATTATTCCCTTGTGCATGCTGTGAAAAAACTGTTCTTTTAAAATGGAATTACAAACTTTAAATTTTTTTCTTCAAAGTTGAGACTAAGATT
This sequence comes from Latrodectus elegans, assembly GCA_030067965.1. Classification (NCBI taxonomy): domain Eukaryota; kingdom Metazoa; phylum Arthropoda; class Arachnida; order Araneae; family Theridiidae; genus Latrodectus; species Latrodectus elegans. Next base: position 3,237,432 of record CM057817.1, on the reverse strand, counting down.
TGAAATTAGTGAATTTAAGTATCTGTTTTTATCTCAGTACTAAATTTTTTTGGAATTAAAAAAAGGGCAATTATGAATTAGTGTTTTTAAGTGGACTTGTTTTCTGAACTATTCCTGAAATTGTGAAAAACATGCTTATAAAAGAAATAAATAATATTTTTGATGGATATAGGTGGACATGCTGTCAATGGGGTCATTAGTAAAAGGTCATACTTTGTAAAGGAACATGGTTTGAAGGTTGAAATCATGATGCAGGTGCAATCTTGCAAATAATAGTCAAATGGGTGTATGGCACAAGTCTCAACTATATGTTTGAAGAACTCTGTTATGAAACAAACTGTGGTAGATTGGATGATATTTTGCCAGATATGTGTGCTAAATAGATAATAAGAAATTGTGTCTGGCTCTTTGTTATGACTCCATGGTGAAAATTAATAAATCAAAATTTAGTAAATGGAAATTTAACCATGTGGAAAGTGTGGGGCGAACCAGTGGTTTTTCAATGATGTCAAAAACTCTAGCAATAAATACTTGATGATTGCTATGAAAGATAGGTCCAAAGAAACATTAGGCATACTAAAAACATCTGTTTTATTCAGCAGTATCATTGTATCAAACTGTTGGAAAGCATTTGACTGTCTTCAAGAACAAAGATTCAATCATTACACAGTTAATCTTAGTGTAACTTTCAGCGATCTCATCACCGATGCCCACACTAAAGTTATTGACCAAATTGTTAGCTAAATGGTTCTTGCCTGCAGTTCAACAGTTAATTTGTTCAAATCCCAACATGGGCAAGGATGATTATAGTAATTTGGTATACTTTGACCCCCCTCATTAGTCACTGACTAATTAGTCTTCATTGCAAAAATTGAGTGACAAACTAAATCATTGTAACTCTATTGAAGGACCTTGGTTCGCAATAAAGTACAGAATGATTGCAAATAAAGTGAAGTAAGAATTTGATTCATATTTGGTAGAATACACATGGTGGCATATTCATGGTGATAAAACATCTTTGCAGAAATTAAAAGAATTTGTTTGCTATTGAGTGTGCTTATCCCAGTCAGTAACTGGCATAGAAAAAAAAATAGGTACACATTTTGCAATTTTATATGTGGACTTTAATTTCTTTTGTAATTTAGTTATTTTGAATAAGGTATGTATAATTTTACAATTATTGAAATTTATAAATGCTTATTTTTGTGATGTTCATGCATTTGTGATTTAGCTGAACTGGCAGCCGAAGGGTTAGCGCTCTTGCCTTCGGTTTAACAGTTTGTGGGTTCAAATCCCACCTTGAGCATGGATGTTTGTAGTGGTTCGGAATCCACTTTAAACCGTAGGTGCTGATCTAATTAGCCCTCGTGTGCATAAAATGACTATTGAGCGACAAACAAGCAAATCATTTGCGATTTATGTTTTCTTCATGGTATGTTTATGTATTTATTACTTTGATATTTCCATTCTTTTTAGTTTTTCTTTTGTAAATAAAATGCAATTCCTTCATTGGTAACAATCATTGATGCTTCATTTCTGCATTGCAACATCTTTTAAAATTACACTAAATATTTTTTGTCATCAACGACATATTTTGTTATTGGCATCATTTTTTAAAATAGCACCAAATACATTGCATATACTAGAATTTTTACCAAAATTGATATATAATTTCTGCTAAAGTTAGAAAAAAATACATTATTTTATATGCCTTTAATGTTTATTATTTTTCACCACCATAATTTAAATTATGTTGATTATTTTGAAGTGATGTGTGTGTATTTGTGTACACTATATACAGATGCATATAACTTCATAATAATTACAATTATTAAAAAAAAAAAATAGGATGTATCTATGTAACTATTTTATTTTGCCATTCTCATTAAATTTGTTACAATTTGCTTGTTATATAAAATAAGCTATTTAATTATAACATAGTTTTTCATAAATAAGAATATCTTCATGGAAATCTTCATCTTTTCAGTTTTACATATAAAATTTTTGATCAAAAACTTGTATTAATTTTTTAGGTTTTCTGAAAAATTATTGAAGTTAATCCAAACTGATCAAAATTCAATTATTTAAGCATACTATTAAATTGTTGCATACTTAAGACTTCAGTTGAATATCAAATTAAAAAAAAATAATAATAATGTTTTGTTCTTAGACATGCAGTATTTCAATGAAATTTTTATACTTTTAAAAAGTAGAATGTTATCCATTATGGATTGCAGTTCTGTTATAATGTTGTGAAAAACATTTATTTTTTTCTAGTTTACCTCGACCAGTTGATAGAACTTCTTCGGGGAAAAATTTTCTTTTATTACAAGATGAGTTAGCAGAGCTCCATGTTCAGAAAGGAGAAGTGAGTTCTTTACTAAGTTTATATTTAAATAGAAAATGCTTGTTTGATATAAGGATACTTTTTACTGAATTTTGAAATAATATATATATTTTTATAACACAATTTTTTGGAAAATCTCTATAATATTAACCTTATTACTCAGCAAATTTTCTACTTATCATTAGTGTGCTGAGGTTGCGTTAATGAAATACAAAAAAATTGTAAATAAAGTGTTTATTTTGCTGTGTATTTTTGCATCACATTTTTTTTTTTGTAAGAGTACAACATTAAGACTTACAAGAAAAAAAGGTTGCCATAAATGGTGTGATTGCAGAATGTGCCAAGGAGAGTGCTTTGTAGCCAAAGGTATACATAACAAATACAGAACATCCTGCCTGATGTTGAAATATACATATGTTTTCAAAGAAAATATAAAGTTACACCACTCTCATTGACATATAAACACAAAAATAACAATAATTATAACAGTAATAATGAATACAATTAGCATATAGATTTTACAAATAAGATTAAACATTTCAATTTGACTAAAATTATCCACAATAGACAAATTTTAGATATAGGTCTTTGAATATTTGACTTCGCCATGCATATATCTGCTACTCTTGCATTGCCGTCTGGCCCTGAAATTACTTTCATGATTCGACCTAAAGATCACTGGTGAATTGGAAGCTGAATGTCCTTTATTAAAACTAACTTGCCAGGACTTAAATTTTGTTTTTTAAGTAACCACTTTAAGCACTATTGTAAAGACTGAAATAACTACTTTGCCAATGTTTCCAAATAGTTTGTACTAATTTTTGAGTCCTTTGCCACCTAGTAAGTAGATTATATCCCTTGTCAATAAAGTTAGGTTCTGGGATAGAATTTATAGGTTTTCCTATTAGGAAGTGACCGGGAGTTAAAACTGAGAATTCGTCAGTATCGGTGGGTAAAAGAACTAGGGGTCGTGAATTAAGTATCCCCTTAATTTGAATTATTACTGTTAGAAACTCTTCTAGGTTTAATCTTGCACAGGCTACCACTCTTTTAAAATTATATTTAAAAGATTTAAATCCCACATCCCAAAGACCGTTAAATTTGGAAGCCTGGGCAAAAATTTCCACCTGATACCTTCGGAGGAAAGTATATTTTAGATGTCTTCTCCTAGCATTAATTTGTATAAACGTTTAATCTCTGCAGAAGTGCCTGTAAAATTAGTTGCATTATCACTGAAGATAATGGAGCTTTTTCACAACTTGCAAAAAACCTTTTCAATGTAGTGATTAGAGCTTCAGAAGTTAGGTTGGAAACAAATTCTATGTGTACAGCCTTGGTTACCATACATATAAATAAAGCGACATATAATTTTCGTAAAGTACCCTTTCTCTGTCCGATATATTTTACTTCAAAGGGTTCACATAAATCAAAGCCTATGTTTAAAAATGCTGAACTAGGGGTAACTCTTTCAGCAGGAAGAACTCCCATAATCTGATTTGTGGCAACTGGCTTGCGTCTGAAGCATTCTACACATTCATGAACTACTTTGCATGCTGCACTTCTACCATCATTGGGCCAATACTTTAAACGAACAGTATCTAGAAGGCTAACATGAAAATCTCGTTTGTGATAATATTGAACTATAAGTTTAACTAATTTATTTCCAGCTGGCAGAATGATAAGATATTTTTGATTAAAAATTTTAATTAGAATGCGCAAGTCTACCACCTACTCTAATCAATCCATTGGATGGATCTATGAATGGTTTAAGAAATTTCAACTTACTTGCTGGGATGGGCAATCCCTTTTCTAAAGCAGATATCTCCGTAGAAAAATACCTTACCGAAATCATTTTTAAAAGTACATGTTCTGCATTTTTTTATTCCTCTTGTTCAAGGAATCTCCTTTTCCTTTCAGAAAATTTACAATTTCAGAAGAACCTTAAAATAAATGATAGAATTCTGATTAGTTTATGAAAATTATTAGTGATATTGAGGTATGTAATGTAAATCATTAAAAAATTTAGAGTCATTAATTGAAGTTAATGTTATTTTGGATGTCGTCATAAAAAGTTTGTCATTTTTGACACTAGAAATTTGTACAGTCTGAAAGGTAGGTAAACTTAATTTTGAAATGTCTGGTCCTTTTTAACCACAATTTGATGGTTGCAAGAGCTTTAACATCGAGTCCTCTGGAAAGTAAGTCAGCAGGATTATGCTTTTAATTTATTATTGATGGAATGTGCTGCCATTGAAAGTTTTTTGAGAGTTGCTGAATTGGAGACACCCGGTAGCTAACAAATGTCTTGAATAAGTGAAGGAGAGTTTATCCATGCGAGGGCTATAGTTGAGTCTGAATATATTGTGACAGAGTCTTATTTGCAGTCTTATTGCAGCAATGACTTTCTGGTTGAGTTTTGAGAGAAGCAGACAGGAGCGAAGTTACAGTCTTGGGATAGTCACGGATTTTGTTGGGGCCATCGGGGATTTACTTCACAAAAGCTGGCTAGTTGTTTCATTCATATTAGATACAGTTTTTATGTAAATCACAGCACCATTTGCCTTTGAAGACGCATCTGCAAATCCATGCAACATTAAGAGTTTTGTGCTAACTTGCTTAAAATATCTGGGAACATGAATGGATTCTAAATCTGGCAGAGTTTTTAAGAAATTTTCCCATTGTTTGGACACATCTGGTGGTAGAATTTCGTTCCAGTCCAGTTTGAGTAACCACAGTTTCTTCATGAATATTTTTGCTTTGGCAATGATTGGTCCTAGGAGTCCAAGGGGATCATATATGCAAGCAATTTGTGAAAGTACATGCAGATTAGTATAATTGCAATCTGTGCTGGTGCTAACCTTAAATGTAAAGAAATCACTTGGAATCACAAAGCTGTTCCAAAGCATCCCTAGAGTTTTGACCATTATTTCCTCAGAATTTCGATCAATTGTGAATTCTTTAAGTTCAGTTAATGAAGCCTTGTTGGAATGCCATTTGTGCAAAGACATATTTACTCATTGAAGCAGCTGATTAATTCTGATTTGTGTTTTTCAAACTCGCAAAGTTCTGAAGCACCGGAAGGACAATCGTCCATATAAAAATCTTGAAATACGGTCTTTGAAGCTAAAGGAAAGTCACTTTCCTCATCGAGAGCAAGTTGTTGCAAAACCTTTGTTGCTAAGTATGGAGCAGATGTGGTTCCATATGTAACAGTTCGTAACTTAAAAACTTTAGTGGGTGCGGTTTTACTGTTCTTCCATAGAATTATTTGAAGTTTAGTTTGCAAAGGATTAACCTCAATCATTCGGAACGTTTGTTTAATATCTGCAGTAAATGGATAAGTGTGTTTTCTAAATCTTATTAGAATTGAGAAGAGATCTAAAGCACTTCTTTCATGCTTAATAGATCAATTAAAGAATTTCCACAAGATGTTTTAGCACTTGCTTTGAAAACTACACGAAGTTTAGTAGTTTTATTTGATGGATGTAACACACCGTGATGCGGTATGTTGTACCCATCTTCAGTGTTTGAATCTTCTTTCAGTTCTTCCATATGTTGTAATAATTCATACTCACTGAGGAAATCTGAATAAAGAGTTCTCATAGTGAGATTGCACTCTAAACATATCCATAGTCCTTTTGATGTGATTGCTTTAGAATGTCCTAACATATCTTCGGAAGAACAGGGTTTGAATGGCATTTCCACAACGAATCTACCATTCAATTTTCTATAATGAGTTTTTGTGAAATAATCATTACAATACCTTAAATCATCGTTGCAAGTTTCATTAGTGTCTACTTTTTCAATTTCCCAAAAACATGTGAAAGTTTTATTAAGAATATCTAAGTTTTTAGTTAATAAACATTGTTTTAGTGTATTATAAGTAGGATTGTCTGAAATAACACCTGAAACAAGATAACCATAACAACTTGATTGTAAGAATAAGTTCTCTGCTATCACTATTTTATCTTAATTCAATGATGAAAAGAACAATTCTGCACCTATAAGAATATCTATTTTTTGAGGAATATAAAATAATGAATCAGCTTGTTTAGCTACCCTTGGAATTTTTAAGTTTGAAATATTTAATCTTTTAGAAGGCATGAAACTAGTAATCTTAGGAACAATTAATAAATCCATTTCCCATAGCCAGTCCTTATTTTCATTTGACAAAAAAGTTGAAATCTTTTTCTTTATGTTTACAGATGTATCATTCATACCGGCAATTGGAATATTTTTTTTCTTTTCTCAGACCTAATAAATCTGCAGCTTTGGAGGAAAGGAAACATGACTCACTGGTAGAGTCAAGGACCCCTCTTAAGGATTTGAATTCCCCCCAAGTGTCTATGACATGTATTATTGCTGTGCTTATTAGAATTATTTTCTTTCCATTGCAGAAAAACGAAAGTCGAGGGTTTTCAGGCACTTGCATATCAATGGATTCTGAACTGTTAATTTGCTGATATCACTCTTGATATTGCATAGTTGTCAATTGTACATGTTCATTCTCTTGGTGACTATTTGTCATAAGTGGTGTGGAATATTCATAAAAAGAGTGTGTGATGATCTAATTTCTGTTTATAAATGAAACAAGAACTTTTAGATTTCCCTCTTGCTAATAAATGATATCCCCTTAAGAAATTTTAAAAAAGCCAATTTTTTTAATTAAATCTTATCTTTCTAATAATTTCATGTCTTTAAATATATTACAGTGATACAGAGCATGTGTTCTACAAGCAATACACAATTTAGAAGATTTGTCAGAGTTAACAAAAAAGACTTCGATTTCTCGGCATTAATTTTAGATGTAATGTTTGTTTGAATGTTATTTTAAATTTGACACCTCTTTTCTAAGAATTCAAGGAAATCGTTGAATTCAGGTACATTGTTATCTTTCAATGTCAATTCAAATTGTTTGCGAGATACTCTATCTAATTTATCAAGTAAAATGTTTAATACCTAAGCATCGGATAATTTATCTTTTGTGAAACCTAAAATTTTTAATGATCTAAGATTTTTCAAAACAGTATCTAGAATATTGCGTAAATCTGTACCTGATTCTTGTTTTAAAGCATAAAGATTTAAATTGTTTTTGATATGACTGAACAATTATTCTTTTGTTTTCATATTGTTGTTCTGAAGCTGTAAAGAGAGATGAAAAGTTATCATCAACAGTTTCTATGATTTTAGCTTCTCCCCTAAGTGATCCATGTAAATAATGTAATTTTTTCATTTTCAGTAAGTTCAGAATTTTCACTAATTAAGCTATTAAACTGAGTTTTGAATAAGTTCCAATCCTCATATTTTCTGCTGAAAAACAGAAGTGGGATTTTTGGAAGTCTTATAAAAGCTTTTTTAGGTTGATTACTGATAATATATTCAATATCTTTGTTTTTAACAGAGTCAATATTTATAGAATTTTTAATTTATTAATAGAGGTTTAGAGGCTTACTGTCAGTCTGTAGCACTTTTTAAGTATCTGTGGAGGATGTCATTTTACCAATACCTACCATAAGGCTCATTACCAAAATAATTACTACGATAAGCAGAGCTGCAAATATTAAATTTTTAATGCAGTTAAAGAAACGCCAGCTATTGGTTTAAATACTTATAAAGCATTTCGTTCTATTAATAGAACCTTTAATAATTAAGAAACTAATAACATGCCAATAATTAAGCTTGCATAAAAATAGTAAGTTTAATTTATTGATACTAAACATAAAATAATTATATAACACAAATTAAATTTAAAATTTGAGAATAGATAGAATAAAGATATCCCAATTAAATAATTTGTTATCATTACAAACAAAAGTAAGAAAATTATAATACCAATGACAATAACAGTTTTTAACCAAAACTATCAGATCCTAGCATTTGATTTTCTGAATCGGGAGCTTTTAAAACACCTGCGATACACCCCCTTTGATGAACTGGCATGCATATACAGTAGGTTAATATTTCGGTTATGAATATACAAATGCCAGATCGGCAAAGTAAAATTTTAAGTGTTAGCAATAAATTTTGTAGGAATATGCCAGTAAGGCATAGCAGAAAAATAAAGTTGAAAATGATGCACAAGTATTTTAAATGTATGATAAATATGTATGATGCTAAGAAAAATAAAATAGGACTGTACTAAACTGAAACTTAAAGGCGCTGAATATGTAAGTTTAAGTTTGTACTAGGGTAACACTTACGTCTAATTTTTGAATCTTATCGTCTACTTCAGTAAGAGAGTCCTCAATCCTTTGGAATTCTTCTTCCTTGGGAATATTATAGTATGCATCTTCAAGCACTATGAATCTCTATTGTACAGAGAGTAAGATGTCCAATTGAGCCTGAAGCTCAGGAATGTCCATTTCATCTTGCCCTTCTGTGAGGACATTATTTAATTTTCTTTTGATGCTGCCACATTTCCGATTTAGTGGTGTAACATCTGTCATCCTAACGATCTGAATTTATTATTTTAATTCAATTATAAAGTATAAAATTGCTTATTTTATAGAATATGGTTCACCTCCAGCTCGACGGACCAAAATGTGCGGAGATTGCATTAATTAAATACAAAATAATTGTAAATAAATTGTTTATTTTGCTGCGTGGTTTTTTGTAAGAGTATAACATTAAGACTTACGAGAAAAAAGGTTTCCATAAGTGGTGTCATTACAGAATGTGCTAAGGAGGGGGCTTCATAACCAAGGGTATACATAACAAAAACGGAACAATTAGGATTTTGAAATTTAAAATAGTGTGAGAGTGAAATGTTTAAAATTCAAATTAGAGCTAGGTCAGGATTTTGAAAACCAAATATTGCTTAAAGTGTGGTTATTTGAGTTGATAAGGTAACTGCAGCTGTGTTAGAATGAAAATTGAAAATCATGCCAAACCAATTCAGGCTCCTAGGATTTCACCCTCTTATATAAAAATATGCAAATAAAAGTATTTATTCATTTATAACTATTCCTTTAATTCACACATTGTAATTAGGTAAAGGAATATATTATGTTCCAAGCCAACCAGAAGAGTTGAAAAATTTGAATATTAAAATAGAGTGTTTCTACTAACTAATACTATTTTGTTTCGCCAACCATTAAGTCAAGGCATGTTGTTTAAATACCTAAAACTTATGTGTAATAAAAAGAAAATTACAACTGATTTTAGGCATACACAATTTTAAATCAATTAATGTAATAGAAACGTATAAGCAATTTTCTATTGGATATTGCCTCAACTTTGCAATCAAGTCATTAAACGTTTGTATGAAGAAAATAGGCCATTTACATCTGAAATGAAAGATATGCTTGAATCATCTGAAAAGGAAATTGCTGATATATTATTATTAATGTAAGTAAAAGTGCCAGCTATTAACATATTTATATGAGCTTTTCTGCTCACGAATGGCAATATTATATATACAAAAAAGTTATTTAACTTTGTTCTAAAAATATTTTGCTGCTGTTGAAAGAAAATAAGAGGTTAAGGAAAATTTGAATTTACTTATCATATTCAACATCTTGTGACAAAGTAGACATGTTTGAAGCCTGAATGATTTTAGTTATATATATATTAAAATATATAATGTAATTGTAATGATTATTAATTAATGTTTACAGCAGATATATATAGAAAATAAACAGTGGATACATTGATAATAGAAAGAATACCACTAAGAGCCATATTTACAAAATTGTATGATAATTTAGTAACTCTTTAGTGAGGAAACTTAAAACAACAAACATTGAAATTAAATTTGCTTCATTGGAAAGAAGGAAAATTAGTTAAAATGAAATTAGTAAGCAAATTTTAGAATTTTTGTTAGTCAATGAAACAGTAAGTGATGTCACTGAGAAAGAATCAGTTTAGTATAATGAAAAATAGGATCATGCAAGTGTACATGTGAATTGTATTTTACAAAATATGATTTCTTGTTTAGAGTCAATAATTTTAAATATTGAGAAAAATGCGAACTGCGAACTTTCCAATATAGAATTGATGTATTTGATATTAAAATTTAAAGACTACAGTTAAACAACTTAAAGTTAAACAAAAATCAAATTTTCTTTAAAAGTTGGAAATGAAGTAAATGTTCTAACATGAGTCTTTTGGTTAAGTCTATTTTTAAACTTCAATGGTAGGAGTGGTTATAGATGGAAAGAAATATCCACTATGAGCCTTTATTGATTCTGGCTCATACACCTTATTCGTACAAAAATCAATTGTTAAATGACTTGAATGAACATTATAATTAGATTGATTCCTTGTTTTTGAGGATAAAAGTTCGCTCAGAGATTATGATATTTTCACATTAATGTTTGTATTAACATTCAAACAGAAATGCATAGTATGGGATTAATGTCCCCACAGCAAATAATTTATTCATAAGCTTTCTAGGGTAGATTTTAAAATGAGACTTGCTAAAACTAAAAATTGCTGTTACAAATTTTAAAACTATTTGCCTTAGATAATAAAAACTATTTGTGTAAACATACAAATGTTTCAAATGCACAATTTACTGAAGAATTGAGAAAAAATGGACCTTACTGACACTGATATAATTTAAAAATTATAACTATTCAATTTTTAAATGGAGTAGATTTTGTTAAAAAATTTTCATATGGGTAAAATTCATAAATTAAATTCTGGACTAACAGTGGTTGAAATTTATCTGGGATGGGAAAATCAAAAATTGATATTGCAAGAAATTCTTTAACATCTGTTTCACTTTTGAGTCATATTGAAAATCTAACTAAACTTTGGGAATAGTAAACTATTGGAAATAAACATCCCCATGAACTGCGGCGCATCAGTGAGAAAAGATCACAGATCATTTTAAAAAGAAAATAACTGTAAGTAATGATGATGTTAAATTGGCATGGAAAGAGATGAGAAATCTTTATAATAAAATTATTGCAGCTCAGATAAATTTGCATTGAAATTGATTGTGGGTAACAATTACAAAGTACATTATTGAAAATATCTTACAAAGATTTTTCATATCCATCATATTTTCCTCCTTGTAGAATGTTCAAGGAAAATTCAAGAATAAAATGTTCGATACCAATCTTTCAAGTAAACAAAAGCAGAATTTTTCTTTAAACAATTATTGATTGAAAAAGAATAAGATGCTATTGACTTGATATCTGAAATAATTTTTATGCTCAAAGAAAAAATTAGATTGATTGCTGACAGGAAGGCATTTTTACAAATTTCCATTTGGAGAGTGGATAGATTTTCTTTATTTTTTATAGTGAGAAGATGTCAAAAACTAAAATGATACATTTTTAGACATAAAAAAGAATTTTTTTTTTTTTTTTTTTTTTTTGGTGGGAATAGCAACTCTCATTCATAGAACTGTTATCAAATACTATGTATAGAATAAAAAACATGAAGTGATGTAAAACTGAAAAAAATTTAAATCTAGATTATTTCTTAATTTTTTGTAGACTTAGGAAAAAAAATGCATGTTTTTATTAAAGAGCTAAATTTGTATTTAGAGATTGGGTGTAGACTGAATTCACTTGTTCAGAAGCTAGTTAAAACAACACCCATCTTAAATCTATTATGGGATCGCTAAAAAGTATCTTATTTTGTAATGTCAGTGCAGTTACTCAATCAGATAAACTGATAACTAGAAGTAGTTTGTTCTCATTGATTCAGCCATCCTGTTGGATTCCCTACCAAAACTGGCTCCAGTAAAGCAGGAAATGAAAATTGAATTGGGATACTGAGAAATCTAAGGAACTCCATCTGATAAAAAAAAAAGTTTTTAAATTGGCTTGTGTGTAATGAATTTTATGTGCTAAGATGTGAAACTTTGAAAATTTATATTTGTGAATGGTGGTCCCTCAATAAGTTTACGTACATTTTATGATGCATTTGTCTTAGATTATGTACCTGTTGTGTAATATAGGAATGAAGAGTGAAAGAGTTCATTTAGTACTTGCCAATTCTGGAATCATTCAGTTAGAGATATGTGTGTTTCAAAATTTCAACTAGTGGCTTGCAGTAGTGATACAAAACTATCTCTTCATTAAAAAAAAAAAAACTTCTTGACAGATTAATTGATTGTATTACATTGGATACACAACCAAGAACTGTGAACAGTATTTGTTTAAAATAGAATTCAGGAAATTGAGGGCATTTCCATAACTGTAAAATTGTAATAACAGTTACCTGATTTGGAAAATTACTACTATTTAGCTTATTGTACAGTAAAGAATTTGACTTCATTAGTAAGAAACACTTTTCTGATTGAAAAAAAAGGTTTGTCGCCAAAATCTGATACATAGATCAATGAAGAAATATTACCAGGAATGGAAAATAAATTATTGATATTTAATGCTATGATTAAAAAAAAGGTGACTGGTTTCTTAGTACTAGTGTTTTATTCAATCAATAAAAAATGCTGCGACAGGTAATGTAAGTTTGATTGTTCAAGAAATGTGAACTTTAATTTGGGATTATCCATAATAAACACAAGGTCAATTACATATGTGTCTGAAAATCCTGGTGATTTGGAGCTTTTAACTCTAGAAATGTGCCTATAGCCTATTCATGAAGTGGGTGTTCTTGATCTGGCTCACATAGATAAATTGGATTTCTCAAAAAGTATTCAGTATCAAAAATGTCTTATAGAAAATTTAAAGTAGAGGTACCTTCAAAACTGTGATCAAGGAATCTTCAATACCTCTAGAGAAATCGAAATCAATAAATATTGACAATATTGTCTTAATTAATAATGTCAATCAGAAATATACCTTTTTGCTGTATGTAAATTTACTTTGGTAAATCAGTAATGATAGAAATTCAAGCAATTCAATTGAGAAGATAAGCGAAGGAAGTTAAGTGAAGGGTTTTTAAGATTGCACATGAATTTCTTAAAAATGACTGAAAGTAATTAGAACATTAAAACTTCTATATTCAAGAACTATAAACTTCATTTAAAAATATTAACTTTTTAATATAATTTTGACATGATGTCATTTTTCAAAATTTAGGAAAATGTGTTATTAATGTGATTAAATGCCCCACTTAGTTTCCTTCTTGAATTTAGTTCTTTTGAATGGGAACATCTTAAAAAAGTAATTTAAGCTGAAAATCTGGATTGAGATTTTGTAAATGGTAATTTTTTAACTGAAAGAAGCTGGAGAATCAAAAGGGAGCTGTAAAATTATTTCTTCATACTGTGAAATCAGCAATTCAGCCTTATAAGAACTATCAAACACATCAAAATTACTGATTTCTTAGGGAGAATAAAGAGTGTGAATATCCTATTGAAAAAGAAAGAGAAAAATTAAGATGATATTGTTCAATCACAAAAATGTTCATGTTTGATTGCACTGATTAGTGATAAGAAAGAAAATTTATTAGACTAAGGCAATATATTAAACATAATTTTTTTGCATTGTTCATTTTATGTCATACATGCATTCATATTATAATAAACATTAGTTACAGTGATTAATCTTATTGAAATTAGTTGTTTAACAATGATAAAAAAATAATTTTCTTTATGAATAAAAAGTAAACTTTGTAATCAAAAATCCTTTCAATCTTGAAAAGTAAATATTTATAATTTCTAAAAGGGCCTTACCTTATACCAGTAATGTTAAATCATATGAGCAAATTCTTTTCATTTAAACAGAAAATTTCTGATTTTCAGATAAGTAATCTACCAAACTGAAAGCATTTTTCTTTTGATTATTTGATATATTGCTTAAATTTCCTTAAGTTTTTCATGTCTTTGGTATTAACTGCTTTTTGACTTTGAAAAGTTTCAAACTTGTAAAAAACTATTTATTTTTCAAATAAAACTTTAGAAATATTTTTCTGCTATTTTGTATCTGTAACTTAAAAGAAAAGAAGATTTAATTTTGGACAGTTTTTAGAATTATGTGAGTTATTAAATCATTTAAACATTAAAACATCACATCATTAACACTACTCATTGCAACAAAAAATGTAGTTGTGTGGGTCCTGTGGCCTTCATTGTCAGGAATTAACACATTTAAAGTTTAAACTATATTTAATTGTATATTCAAAGAACAAGATAAAGCTATTTACATTTACAAATGAAAATATTAAATAACAATCTAACATCATTTTAGATATAATCCGTAATTAGTATAATATCAATTCGTTGTCTTCACTTCCTCATGTCTTTTTCCCATCCATCACCTCATCATTCTCCTCGTCGTCTCTTCTGAGTATGGCCGGCGGCAAACATGTGACTGGCCCTCTGATGGTGCTTTCAACCCCACAATCGGCCTTCCTGATGACAATAGCTGACCTCAGCATTTGTCTGGAATAGGAACTTCCTGAAATAAAAATAAATAGGAGCAGTAACATGTTCAAGAAGAAAATAGTTAAACAGTGTTGTCAATTCTCATCTAAATCATTTTCGTTGTTGCACGAATCTGAGATTCCGTCGTGGCTTCATCTTCATCTGGTTAGAGAATCGATAGCGGCATTTTCACTCTCGTCATTACCCATCTTCAAAAGGAAAGTCTTGAACACATCTCACTTACTATTCTTTTTTTTTAAATTGAAAAGGTAACAGTCTAAAATAAAAAGATTCAGTTTTAAAAAGTAGCACTTCTGTGGGTAAAAAAGTCAAAATCAAGAGTTGGTCATCATTGTCTTCTTTTCCTCATTCAGCACATTTTAAATTACAAGGTTCGGGCCAAGGTTTCATGTTCTCAGCACCAGTACTAGTAATCAGGGACCTTCGGTAAAACCAATTTTTTGCACATTGTATGTGTCATTGCTTTTAACTTTTATAATGTTTAAGGGCCTAATTATTTGGGATTTAACTTGAGACCTGGACCTTGTTGTATACACTTAATAGCAACAATATCATTTAATTTGAATTTTCTGGCTTGTTTTCTTCTTAAATTATAGGTTTTGCGATTTTCATTTTGAACTTTTAAAATTTGTTTTTTAGCTTCTTTTCTAAGGTTATCGCGATTATTAATGGAATCGATTCGCATTTCTGCGCCTAAGAGATCTTTAATTTTAACGTCATTTTTTTTTTTTTTTTTCATTTTTGTACCAAACAGCAATTCAAATGGTGTATTAATACTGTGAAAAGTTGAGTTTATAACCTGTTGTACATTACTAACATGCAAATACCATTTAGCTGGGTTGTCTATCAACAGCTTAGACAGAACAGAAATTATGCTCGTGTTAAGGTGCTCTACCTGACCATTGGCTCTAGGTAAGCCGGTGGTTATACAAATGTGTTTAATTTCTTCGCGGCGACAATATTCTTCGAAATCATTTGAAGTAAGTGCAGAACCTTTATCTGAAATATGATGCAAGAGAGATTACCGAAAACAGTCTTTTGGAGCTCTAACTTTTACTTCAGAAACGTCAGTAGATTTTGTTTGATAAAGCCATATAAATTTGGTAAAACTATCAATCACAGCAAATATATATTTATATCTCTTATGAGTACTTTCTAACAGACCTAAATGATCTACATGATATGTGTGTAAAGGAGTGTAGTTTTTTTTGATTGGAGGTTATTCTCCTTCTTGTGTACCTCTTTTTTGATTGCTTAAAATACACGGTATACAATTAGATAAACATTTCTCAATTTTTTGTTTAACTTGAGGAATGTGTAAAAGTTAGAATTTAGGTTACCTTCTGTTCTTTTAATTGCAAAATGAATTTTCTCATGTGCAGATTAAATTATACTCATTCGCATTTCGTCTGGGACTACTAACAGTTCATCACTATTAACATATTTATAAAGAACATCATTTTTGATTAAATAATCAACATGAGGTTTTTGTTTTAATATCTCCTTAATTGTTTTGATATGTTCGTCTGTGTGTTATGCTTAAATTATTTTTTTCTCAAAAGGTGGTAGTCGTCGGGGGGGAGAACAAATGGGGATTTTATCTTTTAAATTAATTTTCATCTTAACATCAACATTTTTAATTTTATTAAGAACAAAATTTTTTATTATTGAATGTATTTTAGAGCAAAATGATTTATCCTTAATATGACTTAAATTAATTTCTGACTGATCGCTAAGATTTACAAAATTAATTAAGAAATTATCTATTTCACTCTTGTTATTGTGAAACGATACTTCATTGGTTGAAACTATTAAAGCATCTTGTCTAATAATGTCAGTTCCTACAATTAAATAAAACTTACAGAATTATTTTAGTCTAGTGTATTAATTGATTTCCTTCCTAAACCAGTCAACAAAATATTAGAAGATTGTAAACTAACAGTGTTTCTAATTTTATAAATAAATTCTTTTTCAAAATGGTTTTGTGACTTCCAGTATGAATTAATGAAGTTATATTCAAAGTACCAAGTTTAACATCCTTAAGAATTAAGTTTTGAAAACTGATCATATTTATTTTTGGTTGATCATCAATGTAGCTTGTTTCTTTTGATTTCGTACATTCCGAAGCTTTATGCCCAAAAGTCTGACATGAGAAACAATTTAAACCCTTATCTTTATGTGTGCAATATTTAGAAATATGTGAACGTCAACCACAGTTATAAAACACTCTATTTTTTTAATCAAAATTACAATCAAATTTTACTTTATTCGTATTTTCATACTTAGTGTTAAATTTATCATTAGATCATACCTTGAATTATATTTATCACTACCATCATATTTTGATTTATTTTTATCAAAAGAATAAGATCTAAAATTTGCACTTTGTTTTGTTTTCATTTTATCAAAAGCATATTTACTCTTTGTTTTTTTTTTTAATTACGTCCTTATGTTGGCTCTTTTCTTAAGTATATCGTATGAACTCGGTGGGTATTTAGCGGCATTGGGAATTGAAACCTGCCCTTCCTGACAGGAGACCAATGCTCTAACCACTAAGAGACCATGACCACAAAAAATCTGAATATAATTAAACCAGATTATCATGAAATTCATTATGGTTGAGCTATATTTTTGTACAGTATACAACAGCCAACAGTTAAGAATGGAACAATCTAACATTGATTGTGCTGTCATCTAGTTGTAACATAAAGAGCTAATACTCTGGTGTTTGGACAAATTCATTAAAAATTTCAAAATGTTAAAACGAAAAATTTGTTATACTTTCTAAAAAAATAAATGCATCAAGGTAAGTAAAAATTCCGGAAGTAATTCACGATTCTCAAGGGGTCAAGTAAAATTGTAAGAATTTTAAGTGCCCTTAAAATATTTTTGGAATTTAAGGAGTTTCAAAGAGTTGTATGAACCCTGATTATATGCAATATTCATCAAGAAAGATACGGGTAGCATATTTTAACTCAAAAGTTTTATATTGAAATATTAATGCTGTTACTGTTACACAATATAAATAACAAACAAATAGAAAAAGAATACATTTAAATCACCCCTCTAATTGCATCACATGATGATCTTATTGGTGATTACATTTCCATTCACTTCACAGACATAAATCTCAATACTATATCCGGTTCTGACTGAACCTGATGCAAAAATGGCCCATCATAAAACTATTGTGGCTGAACTAGACCTTTATTTCAGTTAATAGTTATAAATACAATTAAATATCAACTGTGCTGCCATCTAGTGGTAACATTGAAAGCTAATGTTCAATTTAGTTTTTGAACATTTTCATTAAAAATTTTAAAATATAAAAATAAAAAATTCAAAAAGTTATAACTTTTTCTACCAAAAAATAAATGTATGAAGGAAAATAAAAAATTCCATGAATTTCAAGGGTACCTAAAAATATTTTTCTAATTTTGTGGCATAAGGTTTAATAATGGACATGTTGTGCTAATAATAAGATTTTTATAATTCTTTTTGATGTAACAAAAATATAAATAAGCTATATATATATAATATTTAAAATTAAATATATATGTAAAAAACAGAAAAATATAAAATACATATACAAAATTTATAATATAAATTAAATAAAATGTACAAAATCTACTGTTGTTAAGAATGCAAATAGGTTTCTGAGGGTTTCAAAAAAGTGTAAACATACATAATTAAAAACATAGCAAGCAATTAAAATATGGTGATTGTATAAGATTCTACACACGTTTCACATTGATTTAATTCACTTAGAAAGTGTTTTATGTTAGCTTTATATCACTTAGAAATATCGGTGTGTGAAACATGTGTGTCAGATACGAAGCCGAGTCAAATGGGCAACAGCACTTTGTCGCGGTAAAACTGTGATTGAAGTGAGTAATGGAAAAATGGTGCTTAGTCTTTCTAACCTGAATGTTCCATGACTCCAACCAAAGAAAATATACACAGCTTTCCACTCTCTGGCCTTTCTAACGCCCGAGAGTGGAACCAATAGTAGAACTGGGTCCAATGCAGTCTTGGCAGATGTATCTGCTCTCACATTTCCATGAAGACACTTGTCACTTGGTAGCCAACAAAATATATGTATGGCCTTTGTCAGCAAGGGAGTCTAATGATCTGAAAATCCTTGAAACAACAGGATGACATGCAAAGCTGTTGTTTCTCAAAGCTTCTGAAACACTCATGTCGTCAGTGTATACACGAAACTGATAATGGTCACCTGTTTTCATATGCCAAAAAGCATAGTAAATAGCTGTTGCTTCAGCAGTAAAGATGAAGTAGGATGAATGTAGGCTGTAACTAAACGAGATATTATTAATAAAAATTTCACAGCCAGCATGTCTTGACATTTTTGATCCATCTATTAATACAGGTTGGAGTACTGACAGTGATAAGAGGATAGCCATTGAAACACAATGTGTGTTGTGTCCTCCGATTCTCTATGAGAAAAAGTAATTTTAATAATAGATGTTGGGTCATATCAAGGCGGATGAGCAAAAGGGTCTATTGCTTCAGTTAAATAATCACATAGGTCTGATAGCCACTTGCATAAACTGGCATGAGTGAGAAAAGGTGGGACGCTTGATGGTTGACCATCATATAATCTTTTAAGTGCAAAAGAAGGTATTGTGGAATGTAACAAATAATGAGGGGTCGATATATAGTTTGCGTAATAATTGAGAAAGTGCTGCATTTGTCTTGGGTCTAAAGGTAATTGTTAACAAATCATGTATAGACTCTGGAAGGGTGATGAGCAGAATGCCCCAGAACATATCCTTAAAGCAGAGTGATGAACTGTGTCCAGTCTTAGTCAAATGGAAGACCTAACTGATTCATAAACAACACATCCATACTCAATATGGGATAAAATCAGTGACTGATGTGCTATTTGCACCCCAAGAAATATTTGATAATACTCTGAGGATACTAAACAATTGCTCACACTTCTTTTGCAAATGTTAAAATATGCAGAAGAAAGGTTAACTTTTGGTCAAAGATAATTCCCAGGAATTCTATTTCATTGAGTACTAGTATAGAAGTGTTGTTGATAGAAATCACAGGATCATTGAGAAAGCTAGTTTTTCTACAGAAGTGGACACATCTATTTTTACTTGGTGATAAGGTACGGCCATTCTCAGAACACCATGCAACAAGTTTCGTAACTACTGTTTGCAGCTGTCTTTCAATTCACCACATATTGGACCCCTGAGATGATATTTGCTGGTTGTAAACATACAAAATACTACTAACTGAAGATGAAAAATGTTATTAATGGAATGGCTAAAAATAGTGACAATTTAAAATAGAGCCTTTAGGTACACCCTATGCTTGAACAAAAATATTATACAAAAACTGACCAATAGAAACTTTAAAAACATGAAAGTGTAAAAAATATTACAAGCATATTTAAAAATTACCAAAAAAGCCAAAATTGGTGTGGTGAAGACAGAGCACAAGTGGCAAATATGTCAGCCATATTTTGCTTTGTGCCTATATCTGTGGCATGGAGGTTGTTTACCAATTTATTTTTATTTTGGTTGTGTTTATAGTTAGAATTTAAAAAGCGAAAAAATTTGCACAACATTTTATGGGAAAATAGAAATATTTTATCATTGGGTAAAGCAGCTTCTGCACTTAGTTTGTTTCTTTGTTTGTCGCTCAACAATTATCTTTTGCACACGAGGGTTAATTAGACCGGGACCTACGGCTCAAAGTGGATTCCAAATCACTATAAACATCCATGCCCAAGGTGGGATTCGAACCCAAGAACTGTTGAACCGAAGGCAAGAGCGTTAATCATTCGGCAACCAGTTCAGCAATAATTATATACTGAACAGGAAATACAATTGCACTATATACAGTCTTAAGCCTTCTCTATGACAAGTGATTGCTCTTCACAAAGGTATTGCAGATCTGTGTTTCCAAGTAAGTAAGTAATATTATCAGTAGTGGATCTCCCTTTGCATAAGCTACTCTGATTATTATGTTTTTTTTTTTTTTTTTACATCTTTATGTTGGCTTTTTTGAGCATAATAAGTCTTGCAGTCCAATAAAGAAAAGAAGTATCTCCAGGAGTGGAGAGCGTCTTGAAATGTGAA